>JAOVVI020009842.1:0-13369 GCA_028571085.2 Nepenthes alata
ACTAAAATTTATATAATTTAAATATATGATGGTTTACTTAATTAATTAGACCTATAATTAAGCCAACTCAATCAAACATATTAATTACTCTAAATCAAATTCAATAGTCGAAATATCTTAGCTCAAACTGCTAATTCAAATTAATAGCTCAGCTATTTAATTTTAATTCAATGGTTTATATACGCTAGACTCAAATTATAAGCCAAATTATAAGATTTTAGATCCAAAATAATTATTAAAATAGTCAACTAATTATCAAAATTAATTAGATAACTTATTTTAAAAAAATGATAAACTCAAAAAATATTTGAGATATTACAGGGTATGCACTGTTTGTACATAGTAGGTTGACCTACAGAGCATGCACCATCTGGAGAAGCGCAAAAACTAGTGAAGTCACAAGAAAAGATAAAATTAATATGACAAATCATCTACAAGATTAGACCAGGTGAGCAGATGGGATTTAGAATCGTGGTCTTTATAAGAGTTCACTAGGGCAAGTGATAGCGGCCGCGAGTGCGGTAGACGGGAGCGGCAGAAGAATAAGGAGTGGAATGGAGCAAAGTGCAGAAAGGAGCTCGCATTGTTCATTATTTACTACCACACTTGTAAAATCAGTGAGTAGAGTGCACCACCAGTTAGAGGAGGAGAGAAGAAAAGCAGAGAGATAAGAAAAAATGAGAGTTTCCTTACTTTGGATATTATTTTTCTTATATAATCTTCAGTGTGTTGCTGGTATTCTATCTCGGGGGTTTTGTAACTGATTTTATATAGTGAAAGAGTTTGTCCCGTAATTTGTTTCTTAATTGAGAAGGGCTTCCCAATAAGTGGTATCAGGGAGAGGTTGTAAACCTTTGGCTTAATGGTGTCGCCGTCATAGAGTTTTCCATTTAGTGTGGAGTGGGAAGGAATGGTGAAAGCACTTTAGAGAATAAGGGCGAAGCTAAGTAGGGCCAATGGCAGAGCTGAGCAGGGCCAAGGGCAGAGCCAACAGGACCCAAGACGAAGTTGAGGTGGCCAAGGTGGAGTGTAAGAAAAAATGATTTGATCACGAAGAAGGAGCTGAAGGGGAGTTAGACTACTCCAGGTTCAGGGGAGTGGAAGAAGGTATCATTCAGGCTTGTAGAAGCTAACGCCGGGATCCCAATTGAAGGGAATCTACCGAAAGACAGGCGATAACGGTTGCTGGATAAAGGCGAAGGTTCTCCCACAAGATCCTGAAGGGAAGTTTGTTGGGTTTGGTCACACCCTTGTGGGTGGCTAACAAACAGGCGTGTCAGCAGAAGATTATACAAGATTTGTGCAAAGTTCAGAGTACTGCCAACTAGCTACAGTAATGACCTAAAATGACCATTTACTAGATTAGGCAAATCTTGGAGAAGACCATTTTCCAAAGTAGGCAAACCTTGGAGTGACCATTTGCTAGAGTAAGCAAATCTCGAAGAAGACCATTTGTCGAAGTAGGCAAATCTCGGAGAAGATCATTTACCAGAGCAGACAAACCTCAAAGTGACCATTTGTCGGAGTAGGCAAATCTCAGAGAAGACCATTTATCAAAGTTAGCGAACCTTAGAGTGACCATTTGCCAGAGAGGGAAAATCTTGGAGTCACATTCTGGAATGAAATTTTTAAATGGATTTTGTGAGATCTCGATCCCAAAAATATGATAATTACGGAGGAGTTGATGATAGCCGGAGTTGATAAAATGATGACCGGCCGGAGTATGGTGATTCGATGACCGGAATTGATGATGGCAGGAGTTTATGAATTGATGACCGGCCGGAGTATGGTGATTCAATTACCAAAATTGATGATGACCAGAGTTGATGATGGGCAGAGTTGATAAAATGATGACCAGCCAGAGTATGGTGATTCGATGACCGAAATTGATGATGGTCGGAGTTGATGATGACTAGAGTTGATAATGGCCGGATTTGATGGTCGGCCGGATTTAGAAATATTGACCGGATTTAGAAATATTGACCAGAGTAGATTAATAGCGTTGAGAACCGGAGTGAATTTTAAAGTAAAATGCCGAAGTGAATTTTTGAAGTAACTTTGTTGGAGTAAAATGCTTTACCTGAATTTGCTAATGACTGAAGTAGATTGAATTTGATAAAGACCAACTTTGTTGATAGCCGGAGTAGATTTACCTTCTTCACTGACTCTTTTAACCTATTCAAAGTAAGTAAACTGCTCCCACCAATTTCGCTGACCATCTAGAAAAGAAATACCAAGTAGGTGACCTACCCAACCTACTCCCACCTAACCCATCATCTATAAATGTTGAGCTCGATAGTGAGAAAAAAGAGTCAGAAAAATTTGTGAAGAAAGGAAAGAGTAGGAGACGAAGAGGAAGAAAGAGTTTTAGGCTAGATTGGAGTAAGGAGTTTGAAAATAGGTAAGAGTACTTCGGAACTCATTTTCTATGTTCACTACTTTTGAACATCTCGATTTTGCTAGTTACGATCTAAAACTCCATCCCCTAAGTTTTTGTTACGAAAAATGTATGAATTTCATGATTTTGATCTAAGTTTCATGATTATGAAATTGTAACGCTTGACTCTGATTTCACGTTTTGACCCATGCTTTATGCTCAATTTACGTCCGGATTACTTCGCATGAAAATCTTGTATGGAATTGGAATGTCAAATATGAAGGCCCTTTTGAATTTATCCGAACTATGGAATGTGTGAATTTTGATTCGGTCTTGAGATATGATGAATTATGATTATGAACTATGAATAAATTAGGATTGGATCTAGAACTGTTACGCAGTCAGATAAGGTTCTCAGACATGCCTTAGAACGTTACGGTGGTAATTTGGGATAATTCCGTCCGTAGAGTGATACGTGGCCGTAATAAGAGGATAGAAATTTAAACTTTAAACTTTGAATATTAAATGAAAATAGAAATGGATATAACTTTTAACCTTTGACCTTTAATTGTATAGAGTGAACACAATCTATCATCGATTACTCACCCTCTCGGCTGGTAGTGTCTACTAACCTAGGTCCCTTGAGCAATAGTGTTAAGGATGGAATGACGAATAAAAATGACATTTATTTATGAACTTTAGAACTTGACACTAAGTTATGAACCTCGGAAATTGGTATTGAACTATGAACTTTGGAATTTAACACTGAATTACAAACTTCAAAAATTGGCATTGAACTATGAACTTTAAAATTTGACACTAAGTTATGAACCTCAAAAATTGGTATTGAACTATAAACTTCGGAATTTGACACTAAGTTATGAACTTAAAAAATTGGCATTGAACTATGAACTTCAGAAAAATGACATTGAATTAAGAATTTCAAAAAATGGCATTGATCATGAATTTTGGTATCTTCCATGACCTTTGTCTTATTGCATTTATGATTTACATCGCATGTTTTTGGTACCTCATTGGGTTTTAGCTCACTCTGTTGTGATTTTTTCTCCAGACGAGACTGTAGAACTGGTTCCGAATGAGTAGGAATAGATAAATCTTACCGAGGAGGAACTTTTGAGTCGGAGAGCCTGTTGAAGATTTTGAGGATTTTTAATAGTTATAAATGTATTTATTGCAACTTGTGAATGAATGTTATGCATCCTCTTGTTCACATTTTGAGAATAGATTCGCATCTGCCATCTTCTTTAGAGGATATGATCAGGTTCTAGATGGCATCTCTGTATGAGTTTTGGCATAATGAATAGAAATGTTAGAAGAGTTGGAGCCGTGGATATTATATGGTGTTAGATGATATTGTGAATGTATTGTGATTTTGTGTAAGAGTCTATATTTGTATTTGCAAATTTCATTCAAAAATGAATGTATTGTTTTGGTCCAAACCGTCTTACCTTAAATTTTATATTCTTGGGTTTCAGTTTTTGTATGGTTACTGATGGAAAAATAAAAACACCATTCTTTCACAGATTTTTGGAATAGAATTTTTGAAATAAAAGTAGGACATATGGTCAGCAGTTGTGTTGGCCAAAGAGATTAGTGAAGACCAAGGACACTAGGTGATGGCCACCGACAGCAAGTGGTGATGACCAAAGAGACTAGTGAAGATCCAGGATACTGGTGATGGCCAAGGATAGCTTTTCTGGAAAGCTGGCAGCTGACTGTGTAGAGTAGTTGACTTTTTAGAATTTACAGGTTTTATAGAGTAGGTAGCTGACATGTAGGACATGTGCTGCCTGTGCAGAGCTGGTTGACCTGCAGGGTATGCGCTGTCTGGAGAAGTGTGAGAATTGGTGAAGTCGCAGGAAAAGACAAAGTTAGTGTGACAAATTATCTGTAAGATCAAGCTAGGTCAGCAGATAAGATTTGGAGTTGGGGTATTTATAAGAGCGCACCAGGTGCTTTAGAAGGGCAAGCGGTAGTGGCCGTGAGTGTGGCAGACAGGTGCGGCAGAAAAATGAAGAGTGGAACAGGGCAAAGTGTTGAAGGAAACTCTCACCGTTTGCCGTTTGCCACCACATTTGTGAAATCAGTGAGTAGAGTGCACAACTAGTGAGAGGAAGGAGAGAAGAAAAGCAGAGAGATAAGAGAAAAGGAGAGTTTCCTTACTCTGGAGATTATTTTTCTTGTATAATCTCGAGTGTGTTACTGGTATTCTGTCTCGAGAGTTCTTGTAACCGATTTTACATAGTGAAAGTTTTTTAAAGTTTGTCCCGTAATTTTTTTCTTGGTTGAAAAGGATTTTTACGTTAAAAATATTGTTCATTCTTTGTTCCTTATTCCTACTAAATTGGTGGCTGACGACCGATGGGAGGGTTCAGGTTTTTTGCTACGCCAGGTTGTGTGTGAATTCGGGTGTCAAACCCTAACACTTTCCTCCCAATTTCTTCAACTGTCAACATGGTAAGTGCTATTGCCCCAATTTTCTCCTTGAATAATGGTGCAAATCCCTCATTGAGCCTCTCTTCCCAACTGGCTGTTCCTCATGGGTTGCCTAGTAAGAAAAATCCCTCTTAGGTTTCTGTTGTTTAGAAAGATGTGTTATTACGCAATAGTCCTCTCTAGTATTTTCCACCACCTAAAGTGAATGGCCTATCATTGAAATTTCTCCACCTAAATAGGCACCGGATGTTTGGGGTGCTACACGTGTTGGGTATTTCTTAGATAAACCCCTGAATTTCCATGTAGTAAATTTTATTGCTCGAAAAATATAGACTGAATTCAGACTTGTCATGTTGCTGGGAATGATAATGGATTTTTCTTTTTTCGATTCTCCAATTTGGAGAAGTTGGAGAAATGTGTTACACAGGGAACATTGTTCCTCAAACCATGGAAACTTGGAAAGGAGTTGTCTAAGAAAGAGCACAAGATTTTTTCAATTTGGGTTAACATGTTTAACGTTCAAGTTGTGTTTTGGACTCCTTTGGGTCTCAATTAGATTGTAAGTGCTATTGGAAAACTAATTCAATCAGATGCCTCTATAGCTCGCATAGAGCATACGAGATTCACTTTGGTTTTGTTGAGGTTGAAGTATGCTCTAATCTTCCTGATATGGTTTGGTTAAATACTAGCTGCACATCCAAATTTGGGGTAAAGCAAATTATGGATGTAGAGTTTGACTATCAATGAAAACCAGTTCATTGTGGAATTTGCAAGAAAATTGTTCATGGTAATGATCAATGCAAAACCACTATGACATAAAAACCTACGAGGTAGATCCTTCCGAATACTTTCAAGCCTAATCAATCAGTGCATGAGAAAGTGGTGCATAGTATACAGATCCAACTCTCCAAGCTGCTGGTGCATTCGTACCTACAAAAAACTCATTTGAAGTTCTTCAAGATGTTGAAGATTCAAGTACTTTACAAAATATTGATCATGCCCCTCTGCCACAAATGGATTCTACGAAGAAGGTGACATCAAATGGAGTTTTTGTTGGTGTCAATAAACCAGCTTCTAAGGGATTAACTATTTGTGACAAGAGGCCGGTACTAGAGGAGGTAGCTACAAATGTCATGGAGGTGTCCGATCTCAATCCTGGAAAGCTGGATGATCCAGTTGTGCTTACTTCAGACCATGACAGAAAGGAAGGTCAGTTGGGAGTATTAATTGCCAAACACTCAGAGGATGCTTGTGTCCCAACCTCCTTCACATCCTTGAGGGGGGCTTCCAAGTAAGAAAAAGCCTGTTCTCAAATCTATTTTGAAACGACCTAAGGGGCCTTAAAGGAAAAACTCTCCTTCTACTCATTATCATGATTAGCGAGGCCTATTGGAATGTGCATGGGCTTAGTGGCCATATAAAGATGCAAGAACATAGACAATTTATTCACTTATCCCTCTGTTCTATTGTCGGGTTGGTTGAAACTAAAGTGAGAGAAAGTAATGTTGTGAAAGTTACGAAGACTTTGATATTGAGTTGGACTTGAGTTATAAAATATTCTCCGTCTTCTATGCACCGTACTTGGGTTGTGTGGAAAGCTAGATGTGTGGACCTAGATATCTTTTCAAAGAGGACCAACTTATCCATTGCAAAACTCGCAACAAAGTAGATAGCAATATCTTCTATATTTTGTTTATCTATGATTCAAATTCAAAAATTGACTGAAGAGTCCTTTGGGATAACCTTTGTGAAAAATCTAGTTAGGTTCACAATGCCCCTTGGGCAGCCTTGGGTGATTTTAATGCTACTAGATCTCATTCTGAAAGTTTAAGGGGTAATTAGAATGTAAGAAGCTCCATGGAATTGGATAAATGTTTCACGGACTGTGACTTTCATGATCCATGTTACAATGGCGCATTTTACATGTGGAATAATAGTCGGGATGCGACAGTTCATATCGACAAGAAATTAGATAGAGTTATTGTCAATGGGAATTGGTTAAATAAGCGTGCTACATATAAATCTTCCATCTTGCCGGCGAGAACTTCATATCACTCTCCATGTATTCCTTATCGGGAGGGTTTGGCCCGACCTCAGAAGGATATGTTTAAATTTAACAATTTTCTCACCAACAACTCCTAATTTTCTCAAGCGGTTAGTGAGGCATGGCAGGTGGATGTATAAGGTGTTCCAATATACTGGCTCATTGTAAAGATGAAGAACACTAAAACACAACTTAAAAGGCTGGATGATTGTGTTGGTAATGTTTCAGAAGAGGTCACCAGATTGAAGAAGGCTTTGGAGGGTGCCAAATTGCTAGCAACTACTATCCAAACCACATGGGGAGAAGAGGAAAGACAACAAAAATATGATTACCCCTAAGCCATGGTGCAGGGGCTTGATTTACTCTGGCGGAAGGTTAAGGTTAAATGTCTTAAAAAAGGTGATTAATGTACAAAGTTTTTCTATTGTATAGTCGTTGGTAATTACAATCGTAATAGGATCCTTTCATTTCTTAAGGAAGATGGCACAACAACAAGCAGCAGGGAGGAGGTGAATAACTTATTCGTTAATCTCATGAGGCTCTTGGGAACAAGTCATGGTGACACACCCATTGTAACGGAATGAGTCCTATCTTTTAAACTCTTCATTAATTGTCCTACTTAATCAAATAAAGTCCATAAGCTAATATTTTAAGACATAAAATTTTGTAGAAATTTGGGTAGAGTTTCCTCTATAATTTGGACAAAAACCAAAAATACAACCTGTTAATTTCTTCCTGCACAAGCATATAAAGATCCAAACTTTACAATTTACTCCACAACACATACACAGGACTAACAATTATCATATCATCCATGGCTCCAACACAATACTCCTAACTACTGTATTAGATCTAAAAGAGATACCATCTAAAGCCAAAATAAAAATCCAAAATCCATAAAAGAATAATGCAGAAGCAACTATAACTTGTGGAAGCATCAAACATACATTCGTCATAATACAGAAACATTCTACATTATCCGATGCAACATTCATCACAATACCATCTATATTCATCCATGATTCCTCAAAGTCTTCCAAAATCTTCAAGGATCTTCCAAAGATCTTCAAAGGTCTCCAAGCCTAACGAGTTTTCTTTTTCTATCTAGCCAACTTCGATCCACAGTCCTTCTTATCAGACCTCAGCTTATCTAGAGGGGAACGGAAAACAATGGGTGAGCCGAATGTTCAGCAAGGTACCATAAAAACATGCATGTACAGTGGAGGAAAAGAACATGGCTCCATTAAAAAGTAGTAATAGATGGAAGATATGAGAAAGCATAAAACAATATGAAAACATGAATTTGGGAACTAAAATGTTGTTCTTGTTTCATTTGTCTTTTCTCATCTGTCATAGAACATGTCAAAAACCATAAATCAAATCGAACTTTGTATTATTCTTTAAATTGCTTCTAGTTTCAAAAACGGACCGAAGCTAGTAAACCCTACTAGCTGACGGGATTAATAATCAAAAATAGATTGTATTCACTCCATACAATCAAAGACCAGAATCAGAACAGTAATAGAACAGTAATTAATCAGACTCAGATTTTACCATCCAGAGTTAACGCCCCGAGGAAGGGCAGATCGCGTATCACTCTATGGACGGAGTTGTCCCCAAGTACCACCGTAACCTCCTAAGGCATGCCAGAAAACCTTACCTGGCTGTACAATCGTCTTAGGTCCAATTTCTTACTGATTTAACAAAATTGAAGGTATCCTTATTCTTGTTTCCTTAATCTTAACTCATCACATCCCGAAGGCCAGTCAAACTCTTTCGAGTAATCCTTAAGATAGTTCTAAATACTCTTAGAGATTTTAACAGTACAGTCCTTTTCAAAATTTCAGATAAAAATCATCCATCAAGCTTGACAATAGGTCAAATCACGCCCCGAAGGCCAGTCAAACTCTTTCAAGTAATCCTTTAGATAGTTCTGAATACTCTCAGAGATTTTAATAGTACAGTCCTTTAAAAAATTTTAGATAAAAATCATCCAACAAGCTTAACAATAGGTCAAATAGCATTTCCATCACATTTCTCAAAATTTTAGAACCAAACATAGCCAAATTTTTGAGTTAGGGTTTGAGGCAAACTGTTCGAACATAAATCGAACACAAAATATAAGCAAAACAACAAAATCGAAGCCACAATTCATAATAATCATACATAAACACAAGATCTAGCCGTAAAATCATTAGAAACATGCTTTATTTGTAACAAAATTTGGAGGATGAGGGTTTTAGAGCATAAATGTTAAAGTAGAGATATTAAAAAGTGATAAAAACGGAAAACAAAGTTCGGGTACACTTGCCTTAGCCTGATTAACTGATTTTCTTACTCTGATCGGATCGGATGTAGCGAAAAAATCCTTACTTTTCTCTTTTTGCTTCTCCTTTCTTTCCTCTTCCCTTTCTCCTTCCTGCACTGCATTGCCCATTCTTCTCTCTCTCTCTCCTCCCCCTTTTATAAACATGGCCTGAAGTCGGTGAAAGATTCAAAACGCACTAGAGCGGTGCTTGAGCACACATCTAGAGCCAAGGCACAAGGAAGGGCCACGCTCGAGCACTCGTCGAGCGCCCTTCAGGCGGTCGATTCTGTTGTTCGTGCTCGAGTGGCGCCTCTGGCACAGCTTGGGCGCACCCATTCTATTAATTGCACCTGTTTTGTGCCTCAGGTGCCCATCAAGCGCCGAGGCCCTGATGCCTCATTTTGCCACTGAATCAAATTTTTTAATCATTTTTTCTCAATCCATTTATCCTAAACTTAATTATATTAACTTAATGATTAAGAATCACCATATTTTGGAACCTGGGTCGTTACACCCATTGACAAAGAAAGATTTTGTGCTCTCATCTTATGTATTTTTCTAACCAATTTTCGGGAATCTCTTTGTGGCCTGGTGAGTTTAGAGGAAATTCAGGAGTCCCTGTTCTCCATTGGCAATTTTAAAACCCCTAGACCTGATGGTTTCTTTTCTAAGTTCTTTAAGGAGGTATGGAATACTGTGGGTCTACTTATTATTGAGGCGGTTTAGGATTTCTTTACTAATAGAAAACTCCTCAAACAAATAAATGCAACTATCATTAGTCTGGTTCCAAAGGTGACTTCTTCCTCCAAGGTGAATGATTTTTGACCTATTTTATATTACAACATAATCTATAAGATTATCTCAAAAATTATTGCAAACCATATCAGACCTTACTATCCCCTCCCTAGTTAATAGTTTCCAAATTACCTTTGTGGCGGGGGCATATTGGGGATAATTTACTGCTTATCCAAGAATTGTCCCACAGATACCATACTGGTAAAGGAGTGTTAAGATATGTTATGAAGGTGGACCTGACGAAATCATATGACTAGTACAACATGACTTCCTTATTGCTACTTTGTAGCTGATAGGTTTTTCGTCTAAGATGGTACACTGGATCTACCAATGCATCATCATTACCTCCTTCTCTATTAACATCAATGAGGAATTGGCGGAGTTCTTCAAAGAAGTAAAGCGACTTCGCCAAGGTGATCCATTATCGTCAAATATTTTCATCATGAGGTTCTCAATGGTATCATTGAAATAACGGCACATTGGAATAGCACATTTTAGTACCATTGAAAATGTGACCGTACTCGTACTGTGATACTCACTTTTTCTAATGACCTTCTTCTTTTCTCTAAGGTAGATGCCAACTCATTGAGGTTGCTTCATGGCTGCCTAGAGGAATTCAAGATGCTTTTTGAGCTATTAGCCAACCAGGATAAGAGCGAAATGTTTATTTGCACTAGTGATGAAATTATTGCAAAGGAAGTCATGGATATTATGGGATACAAATGTGGGAAGCTTCTGGTATGATATTTGGGTGTTTCTCTTATCATTACAAGACTCTCGAAAAATGATTGCAAACCTCTCTTGGATAAAGTGATAAAACAGGTTTCCTATTGGAAGAATAGATGGTTATCATTTGATAGTTGTCTCCAACTCATCCCTTCCATTCTTTCTACAATTCACATATATTGGACTTTAATTTTTATTATTCCAAAAGCTGTGCTGAAAAAGATTAAGAGTTATATTCGACGGTTCCTTTCGCACGGATCCATCGATGGCAAAATTTTAGCAAAAGTAGCATGGGAAAATATCGGCTCTACTAATCATGAAGAAGGATTGGATATAAGAAACATTTTTATTTCCAACAAGGCGTTGATTGCCTGGCTTCTATGAAGGGTCATCGCCAAAGATACCTCTTCGGTATGGTCCAGTATTCAACTCACATAGGGTCTTAAATAGTAGCATATGACCTTTAGTTGTGTGAAAATAAATATAAGTCGACTTTCAATTGTCTGCCCTATTATCCCTAAGAAAAATTAAATTCATGCATGATTTGATAATATGAATTGAGTAAGAATATGATAAGATAAACCTAAAAATTCTACATAAGTTGAACATATTATTTGTGATAGATCGGGTTATTCTCCTTAAATAACCTCCGTCAATGGTAACATAAACTTATACCCATAATTTATCATTATGGATTCTGCAGAAATTTCGACAGAGTTTCCTCTACAATTGGACAAAAAAAATACAACCAGTTTAAAATAACATGCACCAGCACACAACTATCCAATTTAGATATTTTGGACTACAATACCATACACAGGACCACATCGCCATACCATCCATGACTCCAACACAGTATTCCTAACTACCGTATTGGGTCTGAAGAGATACCATTTGGGACTAAATAAAATCCAAAACATCCAATATTATTGCGAAAGTATAGCTAAATCCAGAAACCTGCGAAAGTACAACAATAACCATAAAATAATAACAAACCGCATTGAACTACTAGACTGTTTACATTTTATTACAACAGACGTATCCAAATCTTCAGGCCTTCGACATTCAGCAAATCTCCTCAAGCAAGTCTCTCTCTTTACTCTAATTAATTGGGCACCGGCTCAATGTTCTCATCTGGAGGGAGAAGTAGCAGGAGTGAGCGTACAAGCAAATGTAATCATACATCACTAATTACAGCAAATAATAGAAAAAAATAGTAACTAGGCAAGGGAAACATATAACTTGAATAAAAAGGAAGAATGCGAGGAGAGGGGACATCTGGGATCATCTAGTTCGTATGTTTGTTCTAGTTACGTTTGTTCATTTTCATTACTTTCATTAATCTTTGCAGACCCAGGCTACTAGGTTGTACTAACTAACGATGTGAGTGAACGAGGAAAGGAATGTGTCTGTCACACATTCTAAAGCTGGCTACATTTTAGGTCTACAGCACTCAACCATTGGCTACACTTTAGGCCTGCAGCACTCGGCCATCTCAACTCGCCCCATATCCCCCAGGGACTAGGGCAATCCTCATTCTTCCATAGTAATATCTTAAAGTATGCCACGAATATCACCCGCTTCCACGAGCGGCCAGAATACGTGGCCAAGTATTCCTTGGATTCACACCGTGATGGACATGATAAACCAGTGAATACTAACCCTATGAACCATGGTCCTAGTTTCAGGATTAATCATTCCTTGAGAGAAGATCCACCACGAGTACATCACATTTTCCAATTGGAAAATCACATTCCCATCCTTATCTCCATCCGGGAGATCAAATTCATCACATATCTCCATCCAGGAGATCAAATCCATCATATCGTACTTTGGTGGATTCCCCTCCATTTACTTGCTTGGTTCTTTCATTTCTTTAGAATTTAAATCTTTTTAGCCATTCAATTCAAGCTCATAAGAGAGTTTGGATTTATTTACCTCTGGTGATCAAATACCACCCTAGAAGCCTCCGGGATGCATTCCCTTGCTTGCGGTGCACACTTGCACGTTTTCAGGGCTTACAATTTAACATGATTAATTATACACAAATTTTATAAGCATTAAATGGTGGAAGCATGCAAAGTTTCCCATTCAAACTTGGGTGAACAGTAACAGGGGCTTTTAGAGCTCCCGGACGCCGCAAACGGGTCGATTCTTGCGGAATCGGACATCTGGTCGATTTATACATACAATTGGAATCTGGCGATTCATATTTTGGGGTCAATTTAACATAACACGAGGGTGGAAACTTGCAATTTTTCCATTTCATTTCGGATGAACAGTACAGTGCACTTTTACAGGGCTCGGACGCCGCGAACGGGTCGAAACGTGCGAGATCAATCGTGCGGCCGACATATATACGCATTTGGGATGTGGTGATTCATATTTTGGGGTTGATTCAATGAAATACGGAGGGGAAACAGAATACCCCCAAATTCCCGTAGGTTAGGGTTTGGTGGAACTCCACCGACCGGATCAGTGAATAAATCAGATAATAAACTATAAAATCCTTGGTCTCAAGTCATGGGTAATACATTTTTCATGGTTTGGGTGGGTATTGAGACAAAAATACCCAATGATAAATGAAAAATATCGAAAGAGAAAAGTTAGTGAGTATGAGAACACTTGCCTCGATGCGTATTACCACTTTTATAACTAGCTC
>JAOVVI020009843.1:0-13368 GCA_028571085.2 Nepenthes alata
CCAACTTTTCGATTGACAGTCCGGCGGCATGATGGCGCGTCATTTCAATTTCCTTCACCAGCTCTCCCGATTCTAGTTTAGACGGTCAATAAATTTGGCCAGTGTTTCCTTCGGTAGTTCTCCGAATTTTGGCCCAGGTGGTCAACGAATGCGGTTAATGCTTTCTTAGAAGTTTTTTAGATTTTGGCCGAGAAGGTCAACGAAACCAGCCAACGCTTTCTTAGAAGTTCTCTGAATTTTGACCTAGGAGATCAACGAATCCGGTCAACGCTTTCTTCGGCAATTCTTCGGATTTTGGCCTAGGCGGTCAACAAATCCGGTCAATACTTCCTTCGGCAGTTCTCCAAATTTCGACCTAGACAGTCAACGAATTCGATTAATACTTCTTTAGAAGTTCTCCAGATTTTGGCCCAGGTGGTCAACTAATCAAGTTAATACTTTTGAGCTAGTCTTTCGAATTTTGACTTTACGGTCAACAACTGCAGGCAAAACTATCAGCAAACTAAGAGTCATCGCCAGTTGCGTCATCAGGTCACCTTAGGCAGGTAACCCAATCACTCGCATCCCATCTTGAACATATTTGAGGTCGAAGTCCTAGACAACTGGCATGAGGGGCTAGTGATGGGTACGTCAGTAATGGGTTGGCTCAAGAATGATGAGTGACCCAAATCCACAACGGCCCATTTGCGCTCGGATGGTCAACGTCCACCGTTGACCGGATGAAAGGCTAAGTGAGCCAGTAAAAGCCCAATAGTAGGACGAACGACTTGCTCTTTAGATGGTCAACACTTCTATTGGCCGAAAGTAGGACCGGTTGATCATCTGAAGGCCAGACCTCAAGTGGACCAAGCTTAGTTTGGCCTACGCGACCGTTCTCGACCAGCAATGGTCTTCTCACTGCTTTTGTACTCTTCAGAGAAGGCAATCTCAATTGTAACGGTAATCTGCAGATTCAATGAGCATCTCTGAAGGAAAGCGCTAGAATCCTTCTCCTATCTGCGGTAAACCATAACGGTTATAGAACGTAGAAGGAAAGCAATTACGGCAACAACCATTACAGCCATAAATGCCCCACGCAAGAAAAGGCAGCAATCCCAAAAGAGCGCAAAAATCAAGTCTTTTTGTATAAGGAAGGTCGCCCAACACAACAACTATAAAAAGGCCATGGAGTCCTTACTTCAAGGTACACTCTCATTCGCTCACAAAAAGCTCTCTACTGCAAAGCTCACACTCTTTCAAAATACGAATGCTTTTTCTCTCTTTGTTACTACGTTTTCAGCGAATATAGTACTTAGAGTCAATGCTCCTCACGAGCCACCAAAGTCTCGTTCAACGAGAGTATTCTTCAATCACAAACACTCTTTGTAATATTTTCGGTCGGACAATTTTTCATCTACACTTGGCCTTTTGTTCGTGGTTATGATGTGCAGGATCTAGATTTAGTGGACGGAGTTGGATTTAGACGATCAACTTGATCCGAATTTATTTAAAATTTGGATCCATAATGGATCAATAATAATAATAATTATTATTATTATATTATACTTATTTATTATTATTTTTTTAATCTTTAAAATAATCAAATATTTATTATATAATTTATATTAAATTTAAAAATATTTGAAATATCACATCATTTGTTTTAATTATAATTATAGTTACAATTTTGATAATTTATTATATGTTTTAATTTTGCACGTTAATCTACTTCACATATTTTCACCGTCTATGTACCTGTCCAAAAATTAGTTAAAGAGGTGATTCAGTTTAGTTTCACACAATTGTTTATCGGTCAAGACTTAATTTCACACAATTATTTTCACAGTGCTATTTTTCACTTTATTATTATCGATTGTTTTTTTTTGGTAAGTTATTATTATTGATTGCGGTAAGTTATTATTATTATTATTATTATTATTATTATTATTGATGATAAGTTATTTTTATTTTTGTTCCGATTTAATAAAAACACTTCAAAATCCCGGTTTTATTTTTTTTTAGAGTTCGTAGCTATAAGATTCTGTACTTTGAAAGCATCTCATCTCATGGATTACCGCGTAGAATACAGTTTTAAGTGATTTCGACTTATTAAATAAAAATGCATCATATTTTTAACTACATATAAAAAATAAATAAAATACGGTTTGCGGTGCATCAAATACTTTATAAGAAGTTTCGAATCGTCCCATCGACCAGTGCTGTCACGTATAACTGCAACTCATCCTATGCACTCCGAATCCTACCCCACCAAGATCCCAATACGCATTTGCAATCATCATATGCCAAACCTGTATGTGGTGGATCTCCACATCACGTAACTAAGGACAGCTACCCAGAAAAAATAACATTTAAATATTGTTAAAATATTTTATCCATATAATTTTACCCACCAGTGCTTTCTGAATGTGTCCATTCTAAGATGGATATTTTAGAAATGTCGGTCCGCAGAGGCCTAATCCAATTGATTCATGCGGCGTGCAAAGGTGGAATGCTATTTCTGTCCGTTTCTACGTCGCCCAATAATTCCTTGGGGTTCAAAACTCTCCGGCAACGAATACCACATCAACTTCCGTTTTTCTAGGTCCCTCGGAAGACCCTTCCGTCTTTACTTTATGTTCCATTCTTCAGTGTTCCCTCATCGCTAGGGTTCTGCAGTGCGGTTGGCGGCGAAAGATATGGTGGAGCCGGTGAAACTCGATTTTGATCAAGACGGCTCCGAGGATCGGCTGCTGTGGGCGGAAGGCGAACAACAGATCGACAATGGCGGCGACCGGTCGTGGCGGCTGAACTTCGACGGCTTTCAGTTGTCTCCGGTACGCAAGGACATGCCGCCGCGTAAACTCCATGATTGCCTCGGGGTCTTAGGTAATTTTTGTAATTGGTCCCAGTCTCCTCCGATTTTGATTGACTGTTCATTCCTCTTTAAGAACTTGCTTGATTTGTACGGAGTTTCTCTATTCTGACCGTTGCTTTGTGATTCAATCTATTCTTGTTTTCGGAATCATTGATGGTTCCCCTCTACTGCATCCAATAATACTACATGGGGGAGGAAAAGTGTTGCCTACGAAAGCAAAAGATACTCTTGCGTGGGAATTTTTTCTTTATAGTATTCCTTCTACTGTTTTTCCTGTTTTGTTATCTGATTGTTTTATGTGCTTATATGGTTTGATTCCTCAATTCTAGCATAAAATGCCATCTGAAATAGTATGGACTTCCGTATCCCCACGTGGCCGTTCTTTAAGCACTACCATCAATGAAGTGTAGTGATTGGTGTATCGATTTTTTTTTTTTGGGAAATGAACTTGCAGACTGAGTAGGGAAAAATGGCACCTCTGTGGATTGTTTGATGTATTTTGACTTTTACGTTCTCTTCTGTGGGAATTTATTTGGCTTGTTATTGCCTCTTTTATATTTTCCCCTCTTTGTCCTCTCTGATCTTTCTCTCCCAATTCTTCACAATATAGCGTGTAAAATATGGTAATTTATATGGGTATATGGTTGAATTATGGGCATGAAAGGCATGTGAAATATTTGTTAATTCCATTTATCCCGCGGTTCTTTTTGATGTGATGACTGAACAATCCTTTTATGATCATAATTGTTTGAGTGAATAACTTAAAAAAATTGAGAAATGGGAAATAGAAGAGAAAGAAACTAATGCGCAAATATCAATTGCCTTTTATGGTCTATACTGTGACCATAGGCCACTTCATGAGGAGATGATTTATATAATCCATCTGGTTTTTCTATAATTATACAGTATTTTGGTTTAAGTATATACTGATTGCTGCATAAATCATAGTGCATGATGAAGCTGCTATTAAGAGCTTCAGTGGTGGTATTGAAGTAACATTGTGCCATGATATGCTATTGCGATGTTAAGGACATCTGAATAATTATTAAATGTGCAGTTGGTTACGACCAGGTGACAAGGCATCCCACTCCCCAAATGTGGGGCGACTGTTCCAGTCTTATGACTGTTAAAAAATTAGTGTAGTGCAGATTTTCTCACTCCATGACTTTTTTAGAAAAGATTCATGGTTGTGATGTCTGAAGTAGTGAACTTGCTCCATTGTCCATTTTGTGTCCCCATGCTAGTACTTGTACACTGACACTTGCAAGTAAGGGCTCACTGACACACAGAGACATGGATAGATGGTCATTCACACATTCGTTCAGATACATAGAGTGAAAGAGAGGGCAAAAGATGTAGCCAGTCCTGCGAGCTCCTGTCAAGGTTTGGGTTGTATGCTTAGTTGATTCTAACTCACCATCCACATGCTTGTTGATCCAGATCCGTGACCCGTTGTGTCGAGAGGTTGTGTAATCTTTACTATTTAGAAGAAGGAACATGTAAATCCTAGTATTTTGAAGCAAAAAGATGGCACTTCATAGAATTTTTGAGACTACAATTTTGCAGGACATTTAAGCTGGTCTTATGTAGTGGGAGCTGGGTTCAGCCCTCTAGCTCATTGGCTATTCTTGAGCCACTAGTTTTAACTTGTGATTGCGTGGAAGGGTAACCCAGTTAATTGTTAACCTCATGAATGCTGATACCATTTTGGCTTTGTCTTACTTTTTCGTGCTTTACATGATAAGTGAAATGGGCAATGGACTTGTGATGGAGGCATGTGCTGTTTTAGTTAATAATACGCATGCTTTTAAAAATTGATGATGGCTATAGGACCTGAAGATGACGTAGCTGATTACTATCAGCAACAAGTAGAAATGCTGGAGGGCTTTAATGAAATGGATGCTTTGGCAGAACGTGGCTTTATTCCTGGAATGTCTAAGGTTTGTATTTCTGTAATTACTGTATAGCAGAGTTGATGCTATTTTTCGCTCCATAGAGTAAAATGTCTCAGATGGAATTCAATGCTGTTTTGCTACAGGAAGAGAAGGAAAAGTTGGCTAAGAGTGAGGAATTTGCTATCAGAATATCTAACGTTGCCAACATGTTTCTATTTGCTGCAAAAGTTTATGCATCCATCAGAAGTGGTTCTCTTGCAATCATCGCATCCACATTGGACTCACTTCTTGATCTTCTTTCTGGCTTTATTCTGTGGTTCACTGCATTTTCAATGTCCACTCCCAACCCATACAAGTACCCTATTGGAAAGAAAAGAATGCAGCCATTGGTTTGTATTCCTCGACCTATTCATTATGATAGTTTCAGCTAATGCTTTGAAAGATAGTGGCTCAATAGTAAGGTTTTTTCTACCATGACTTGAAGGTCACATGCTCAAACAGTCAAAATACCATCTCTATAATGTGAGGGTTAGTCTGTGTACATCTGACCCTCCACTGGGCCCCCCTAATATGGAAAGTTTTGTGAATTGGATCACCTCTTATGCAACATTTTGTAATGCTTTATGTGTCTACTGGTGACCTTGATTGCATGCTTTTCCAGCACTATGTTGCCTGGGATTGGGTCAATAATCTATGGCTGTCCAAAGCTGACAATGAAATACATGGAAGAATGAAAGGAATCAGATAATCTGCAAAATAATATGTAGGTTTGGCCAGAAGGCATTCGGAAAGATTGTTTCTCATGTGCTGCTGGATAAAATTTGGCCTAAAATATTTGGGCTGTGGAGATTGCATAGTGATGTTATCACATGTATGGGAAGCCTTTCAGCTTTAGTGTCATGTTAAATACTCAGCGGTGAATACAAAGCACTGTTTTTTCTGAATATTGACCTGTGTGCATGTGTGGTTGCCTGTCCATATAAGCTCTATGATAATTTGCACTCACCCTACTCATTTTCTTTTGAAGGAAGCATATTTAGAAGCATGGGAAAAAACAGCCCATAAGGAAAGCTCTATTGCCTTCATCCTTAGCACTGCCCATGCCCATTTTTAGATGGAGTTTGTTTTGGCTTTATTCAAGTGTTCTTTAGTAGGGCAAACTGTTTCTATGCATGTCTTGGATTGTTATTGGTAATGTCTGAGAACATTTCTTGAATTATTTGAACTTTCACTTTCACCCTATTGGATTGTATCTGATATTGACTAGATCTATCGATTTTTTTAATCTCTTACTATAATGTCCAGAGTGAGTCACTAACCCAGCAAGCAAACCCTCCTGCCCCCCTTTCCCTAAATTAATCCCATAAATGGTAGAGTTGTTCTTGCTGTTAGTAGTAAGCAACTTTGGTCTTTATAAATTTGAACTTCTACTTCTTTGATATGGGTGAGATGCCCGCTCAAGTCTCTGACTTGAGCCCTTTGGCCCAAGAAAAGGAAAAAGCACTTGCTGTGAGTGAATTAGTATGTATGTGTCAAGAAATGGAATAATATATGAAGTTTGTGAATGTTACAACCCATATCTGGATAGGCCATGACCGGTGCTAAACTAAGATGAGCTTGGGACCCACCATTACTAGCAATCTTCATGTCTTAACTTGAAATATATTATATAGACATAATTGAAGGTAACATATACTTCGGAAGGCTCTGCACCCTATCTGATAAATATACATAAGTGCTAAAAGTTCATCAAAAAATGAATAAGTACACATGACAGAGTTAACAGTAAATATGCCTTCAAATGATTGATGAAAAATATTGAAGTCCTCCAAGAAAGTTTGATCTTGACACATATAACTACTAAGAAATGTCCATAATCTTCAAATCCTAATGATCTGGAAAATGAATAAAATATTACAAGACAAGTTTAGTGAGATAATAAGTTTACAAATCACATATATCAAAAGTTGAAGTAATTATTACTTTTAATGAATTTGTATATAATTTGTAAAATAATTATTTAGAATATTTTTTTAGTATAAATATTGAACCAAGTATGAAAACATCATATAAAATCTAGAATTAGTTAATCATGTCACATGCATGTGCAAAGTGCGACTCTTAAAGAGTAAAGACATCAAGCATATACCCCAAATGCATCATATATTCCAAATTGTTGGCGCAAATGCGGAAGGTACGGTGACCGAGCAGACAAAGCTTTCGGATAGCAACACAGAGCAGAGCTCTCGGACGGACAAGATTAGTAGAGATAGAAAACGAGAGAGAAAACACACGAACTTTAACGTGGAAAACCCTTCTTTAAATAAGGAAAAAACCACGAAAGAATACACTATAAAGGGATTGTTTACAGATTGTTAGCTACACAAGCTCAAACGAAAAGAAACAATCTCTAGTGTACACTCTCTTTCTAAAAATATTTCTCACTCTATCTTTACAACAAGGCTTGCCTACAGCTCTCTCTTAAGGCTCACTCCAGGCTGCTCTTCAAAGACACGACACAAGCACTCTAAATGCTCTGCACTACACACCTACACAAAGGCACAAGCCTTATATATATATATATATAGGCAAGAAAGGCAGGTGGACAGCCGGCCACCCTATTGGCGCTAGGGTGGCAGGATCATGCCGCCTAGGCCTGCCATGACAGGCGCACGCCTGGCAGGTGTGTCAGTAAAGTTGGCCTGACATCTGGGAAGTTGCAGTCGCCGCACTATCTAATCAGAGTGGGTGACCAACCCACCTGTAAAAGCGGCTGCAGTAGACCTACGAAGATAGAGTCAACGCCTATGCTCTCAGGATTCTCGTCCATGTCCTCAGCAACCTCTCGGACATGATGCCTTCAGCGGGCTTCTCGGACCAATCATCAAAGTCCTCGTCCATTCCTTCACTGGAGTCTGCGGACTTAAGTGCCACTCGGGAGTGACCCCAACACAAATGCAGTCCCAAAGATCTCATATCATGAATGTCTGGATGATACATGTAAGACTCATGTCTATGAACAGAAAACATACTCATGATAAAATCATGTTCCAAAACAATAATGATTAGAAACTATTTAGGTATTTTCATAAATATAATAGCATGTTATTTATTTTTCATATTTTGAAACCCATTTGCAAACATGATTGATTAAATGTAAAATATTTGTGTAAATCTTGTCATCTACTCACTTGGACCTTGTAGTATACTCCTAAAATTTTTAAGATAGAATCTTGCATGGAATTCTCCCCTATAGCCAAATATATTATGATATACTTTAGTTACTAATTTAGTTTAAGTAATAATTCAAGAATACATAAATACATGATATTTCTTTTACTTTGATACTTTAATAATAATCTCTACTTTGCTATCTACCTTCTCTTATTCAACTTGCATAGCTTTTTAATATAATCACCTTCAATTTAGCATGCTTAACTTTTTTCACTTAAATTATATCACTTAATAACCTTATCATATCTTAATTCCATAATACCCTACTCTAATTTTTTATATTTTACCTAAAATGAATTTCCAAACCTGTAAAATAATTCTAACAATCATTTCCTCCAATTGTGAATCATAGTACACTTAAAATTCTTATAAATATCAAGAAAACATTAAATTAAGGACTAACAAGTAAGTAAATTTTCATCTAATAACTCAGATTTGTACATGTAGATATTATCGTGAAATTGAAAATATTACCTCAAAATATCAAGTTTATTTGCTTTTCTCTATTTTTTCTCTTTTCCCTTTTTTAATTTCTCCCGTTCTCCTTTCCATCCTGCTGTTTTTTTTTTAGCAGGAAACCTGCCCTTCTCTGTTTTGTTCCATTTCCTGCAGGCTGCTGCAGAGGGGCAGCTCTCCTTTCTTTTTATGTTATTATTATTTTTTACTGGGTCCTATAGTGGACATATTATCTTTTCTTCTAGTATTGACAATTCCGTTGGTTTCTTCTCCACAACCTTATCTGTTAGTTGGGATTTTTCTGACAAGTCCCAGTTATAATATCCTATGTTTTGAAATCATATGTAGGGAATTCTTGTCTTTGCTTCGGTCATGGCAACTTTAGGACTGCAGATTATATTGGAGTCAGTGCAGCAGCTGCTATCTGATGTAAGTGGATGGCACAGTTCAACTCTTTTCGATGGAAAGAATAATCAATTTCTACGTTTGTAGACCTTGATTACTTTCGATGCATTTGGATTATTTGTCTCACACATTAAATCTTGTTGTCATTTTTCTAGCCCTGTATAATAAGACAGTAAATCTTTTCATTCCAGGAGAATGAATTTAAGTTGACCAAAGATCAAGAGAGATGGCTTGTTGGCATCATGCTGTCAGTGACATTGGTAAAACTTCTTTTGGTTATGTACTGCCGCACTTTTACCAATGAGATTGTCAAAGCCTATGCCCAGGATCACTTTTTTGATGTGATTACCAACATCATTGGCCTCATTGCTGCACTCCTGGCTAATCATGTGAGTGATTGGATGGACCCCGTTGGAGCTATCATTGTAAGTGGAAACATTACCTTTTTGCACTTTGTTTTGCTTTATATCTGCATCATGTTGGTTGAACTGAGCTTTATTTTGGTAGTGGATTGAACCACAAATCATCACGCAGTCCATCAGGAATCGGTCCTATACTGTTTGTAGGTGAAAAATTGATTTAAATGAGTTTCTTAGAGATGGAGAGGACACCAAAAGCTTACTGGGAAAATGGAAGGACTGATTTTGAACGACAGCAAGAAACCATGATAAAGGAAAACCAATCTAATGACGTCCTCTATTGGCTTATTAAAGTCTCCGTTGTTTGAGCACCCATGTCAAAGAAAAGCTTGATATCTTCTTCAAGATATCCTGGTAGATGATATAATAAAATTTTACTGACAAGATAGAGAGAATATTTTGGGAAAGCAGTCAAAAACACGTGGAGGATATCCAATCTGTATTGTCGTGAATAGACTCTGACAGCACAAAATGATATTCTTCCTCGTTGGGATCAGTCCAATGTCTTCAAGTTTAAAGGAAAACTAGGACTTAATTTAAGCTTTCTTACTACATCTATAGTAAGTTTGAAATCCCATCAGATAGGGTGTTGATTGGACGCCTTACTGTACAGTGCTTGAATACCGTTGTACTTATTTATCAGACGTGTCAATTGGTACATGGAATGAGATATTGTCCAATATATGTCAATATCAGGCTTTTAATATCAATATTTTTTGATATCACAGTAAAATCGTGATATATTTTTGTATTCTCAATATATTGGCCGAATTAAAAATATTATATGATATATTGAATATTTGGCTGATTTTGCATGCCAACTTACGCTTTTTGTAAATCTTTTTTCTTTCAATGTGTCTGATAGTGATAAGAATATGTTGTGTTTGTATACCCGATACCAATATGGCTACGGCTTATAAATATATGGTTGTAGTCGATACCGATGCGGACAATATTTTCATCCATGATTGGGGTGCTGTGGAGCAGACATAGCTTTTGCATTTATTTAGCAGCAGCAGCACAATATTGATCTGTTTAAGTGTCAGTTGAATTACTGTTTAGTTACAAATATGATGTAAAATACTATTTATGTACCTCAAATTCGGTTTCAAGGACACTTCAAAATTTGTGTTTTCTGCATTTGTAGATAAAGCACATTTGCATAATGGAATATAGAACTTTGGTTTGTGGCTTGATACAAATGTCAGACTGCATCGAACTTGATTTTGATCTAGCCACGTTGTGCTGCGAATTTTGATCTGGGTTGGTTCAAATTTCCTTATTCGACCAAATAAACTTGTGGATAGGAGTTGATGAAGTTGCTTGATTGTTTATGTTAAACTGATGTATCTAATAGTGGGTCTTTTGCAATTGATATCATAACGGATGATTTTAGAACCAAATTTATGTTCCTGGTGATCGTGATGCTTTTCCATCTTGCAAATTAAGTCTGGCTGGGATTGGTATTTTAGTTTTCTGGAACATTTTGGCAATTTACTGGACAATGAACTTGTTACTCTGTTAATTGACTTTCAGGTGCTGACCAATGTTTTTGTGGCTGTTGCAGCTGGCATTATACACGATCCGTACATGGTCAATGACGGTATTGGAAAACGTGAATTCATTAGTTGGAAGAACTGCTGCCCCAGAATATCTGCAGAAACTCACCTACCTTTGCTGGAACCACCACAAAGCCATAAGGCACATCGACACAGTTAGGGCATATACATTCGGGTCTCACTACTTTGTTGAAGTGGACATAGTACTGCCAGCCGACATGCCCTTGCGGGAGGCTCATGACATTGGAGAATCCTTACAGGAGAAACTCGAACTACTGCCTGAGATAGAGCGAGCTTTTGTTCACCTCGACTATGAATACTCCCACAAGCCCGAGCATGCACAGACCTATTCTTGAGTGCCAGAAGTGGTCTCTCAAAATAAATGAGTATTATTGTTCATCTCGCTCGTAGCTATTTGAAATGGAGAAACTTTTTTTCGAAGGAGTACCAGACCCATTGCTATTTGAAGACTTTTAAGTGGAACAGAGTTGTTTAAAAAATGGAGAAAAATATTTAAAATATGTCATTTCTTTTTGTCCAACCTGATTATCAACTATTATTTTTTCCACGATTTATTCTTCCGTTTATCATATTCATAAGAACGGCAAAAGTAAACATATATTTAATATTTTTTGTTATACTCCTGTGCTTTCATAGTTTAGTCAATTTAGCAGAAAAGTTTACCCAGTGTGAAATTGGTAGTAAGATATGTTGAAAACAAAATTTAAAAAAAGAAGTTCATAGTTGATGTACACCTAAATCGAGGTCTATCTAGAGCTATAATCACCCAACGTGAATGATGTAAATGTAGCTCTGTATGTTACAAATAATAAAGTTATAAAGGGTCTGAGTTATTTTTAGGAATAAATTATCCAATGTCTAAGTGAGTATTAGGTTGAACAAAGTGGGAGGGCTGAGAAGTCACAACCTTGTATGAACTCGGCTTCAAGGCTCTTACTCTACGCAGCTTGAGATGAAGGGGTCGAGTGCTTTAGCTGGCTTGACCGGAGATGATCCACTTTTAGGAGATATTTTCCTTGCAAACTGAATTCTGAAGGTTGCTTGGATTTTTTTGGAAGAGGGGCTATACGGTTTTCCCTTCGCTAGCTACCTTCTCCTAGGGGTGTATGACGCTTCCTTAAGGTTGCCAAATGTAGCGGCCGAAGTGAATGCTTTCTTCTCTTTCTTCTTGAATTCGGAGAAGTTTTTTCTCTCCCTTTTTATGTGTTTTTCGTCTCGATTCAATTAGGATCAAATCCATCCCTTGTCATTATAAACTTCTCCCCCTCTTTATGTGTTTTTCGTCTCGATTCAATTAGGATCAAATCCATCCTTTGTCATTATAGGTTGGTCGCATATTTATAGGCGAGAGACAGAAAAATAGTTGGGATGAAGATGAGCGTTGGTCGGCTACACATCCTAGACCGAAGATCAGTTGTACCATTTCCATAATCTTTGCCGAACATTGCTGCTTTGTTTAATTAACATCCATTTTGTCAGTCTTTTTTCAAGTGTATTAGATGTCTTCTTGGGGTTAAACATTACCGCATACGATGTCAGGATCTCGCCCGTTTTTTCAAGTGTATTAGATACCTTTTTAGGGTTAAACAACATCGTATACTAGGTCAGGGTCTCATCCACTTGACTAAAAAGTGGCCAATATTTTTTAACTCATCAATTTTTGACGTGCCTTTGGTTTTGACTTGGTCATTTTAATCTTTTTTTGTAGTCGATCTTTCTTGGTCGTTTTTACTCATACCATGCCAGGATCTTGCCAGCTTTTTTTTCCCCATATGTATTAGATGCCTTTTTAGGGTTAATATCATCGTATACTAGGTCAAGATTCCATCCACTTGCCTAAGAGTGAGCAATGATCTTTACTCGTATTAATTTCTGGCGTGTCTTTGATTTTAACTTGTTCGTTTTAATCTTCTTCCGTAGTCTATCTTCTTGTGTATGGCGTGGG
Source organism: Nepenthes alata (assembly GCA_028571085.2). Classification (NCBI taxonomy): domain Eukaryota; kingdom Viridiplantae; phylum Streptophyta; class Magnoliopsida; order Caryophyllales; family Nepenthaceae; genus Nepenthes; species Nepenthes alata. The sequence continues at coordinate 12,789 of JAOVVI020009843.1, forward strand.
ATCTAGTCAATTTATCTGTCTTTTGTGTGCACGTCCTCTATGGAGCATTTAGAGCTGCCATCCTTTCTACCTAAGCCCAAGGCACACACAATCCCAACACCAACCCCTAACTCCGAAGACGCAACATATGTCCGAAGAACTATGCTGTCGAGAGTTGCCTCATATCCATTGCCTTGTGCATTGTTGACACTTCCGCTAGCAACATTACATCTGAATCAAGACAAGGTTTCATGCTCCTTAGGTAGACCAATGTCTCTAATTTGATGCCACACATTGGTAATTTTGAGGGCGGCAGTTCTTATGCATCCTTGGTGCTCATGCATTGCTTCTCTATAAATGATAGTTGCCACCTCTGTTAGGGCTTACACCGTCGTTTCTTCATCCAGAGTATCTTTATTCTCTACCAAATATTCCCTATTCTCTAGATTTCTTGTCATGGCCACAATGTCCTTTTTTTTTTTATTTTAATAATCATTATGGGCCTGATGCATGCACCGCTGATGATGGTCACGCCGATGAACAATGAAGACAGCAAATCCAGTGGAGCGGATGGGAAGGGGGTGTCCGGCAGAGGAGAATT
>JAOVVI020009844.1:0-10344 GCA_028571085.2 Nepenthes alata
CCCCCCCCCCCCCCCCCCCCCCCCCCCCCCCCCCCCCCCCCCCCCCCCCCCCCCCCCCCCCCCCCCGGCCAACACAAACGGGAATTGAGCAGTGGAAAGCTTAGGCATAAAGAAAAAAATTAGTCTGCTTGATTTCTGATCTTCGACTTTAATTCAGTAAAAATAATCTCAATGGGATATATAGGAAATTATATTTCCTTTCTAATATGTCTTTACTTTTCAATGAAGATTGAACTCGGTAGTGGATGCTGACATTGGTTCTATCCAGACTTGATAGGATAGATATTTAGGCTGATCCAAAACAAAGCATATTTCCTTGCAAATATGGTTTTTACCTTTCAATGAAGATTGAACGCTGTAGCAATTGCTGACGTTGGTTCTTCCCAGACTTGATAGGATGAAAATTTTGGCTGACCCAAAACAATGTGACATGTCATTGTTAGGGAGTCATATTGACCGGGAAAAATGAAAAATCCTTGGTGAACTAAATTTACCTCTAGAATATTTGTGGAAGGGGTTTTATCCTCAGTTGGTGGGGAATGTGGTTGGAAATATTCTTCTAGGGGGAAAACATGTTGAACCCAAAGAAGTTATTAGATGGAAATGACATTTCATGCTTGAGTTGATTGGCTATTGCTGCACACTAAATTTTTGGAATTTCTTTGTCACTTGATCATAGTATGATTGATCATCACTAAATATGTTCCAATTTTCTATTTGTTTTGAATGAACTTGCTAACTTTTTGTAATCCCCATGTCTTCTTGCATTACCATCCTTGATGGTCCCTTTGTGTTTTTGGTAGGCTATCCTTATCATACTGATGGACTGACATGTTTGGCAATAAGCTCTGACTCAACTCTTGCTTTAACTGGTTCAAAAGATGCTTCTGCTCACATTGTCAATATTTCAACTGGAAAGGTCGGAATTGCTTCTCATGCTCTTCCATTTTATATTGTTGCTAAACTATTCCCTGCATGATTTGCTGAAGCGTTGCTTGTTTTAGAAAGGAGAATCACATTTTTGGATTTCTTAATCTTGATATGCAGTTGTAATTGAGTTAAAACTCAAATCCTTATTATCTTATTTGGTCTTGATTTTGAGCGGTTGTGGGAAAGCTACTTCCTTCATTATATATGTACTTATTTGAAATCTATAAAATCCCACCAACAACCAAAACAAGACCAAATGAAGAATCTTTTGACTTACTGTGGTTGTCTACACGCATTCTTTGTCTCTTCTTGCCCTAAATATGTAAGCTTATGTTTTATGTTGCCTCCAATCTTTTTTTTAGGCTAGCCATACCTACCCTTTATATAAAGAGCCCCTCGCATCCCCTCACCACTTCAAATGTACACTCAATGATTTTCACCACACATAATCATGGTACTTCAAACGTGTAGATTGCATCTTGTCTTTCATTGGAATTGGCTGTATTCAGACTTCCTTCCATATGATATCATATCTAATAGATTCCCATTGCAGATTATTTCCTGTAACTGTATTTGGTGATGCTCAAGTCTTTTTGATTTATAACTTTGTACATTTCGGGAAAAAGTAATTTGAAGATATTGTTGCTAGCTGCTGACGCTTCCTTTGGACAATGCATGAGCTCAACAGACCAAAAACATTAGATTCTAGAAAATTGTTTATAATCCAGATGAGGAAGGGGATTTGGGGGTTAAAGACTTACAAGCATGGAACAGAGTTACATTGGCTAAACAACTAAGGATACTTCAGGGGAATATGATAGACTTTGGATTCATTTGGCCCTTTCTCACATAATGCATAAATCATGCATTTGGAAGATCAGAATGGAAGAATGCTAATTTTTCTTGGGTTTGGTGCAATCTTTTATTAATTTGAGCTGTTCATCAATTGTGCTCAAAGTTTTGTTTTCAGCTGTCATATGAGGAATATGGAATCAAGCTCTTGGGTTTGAGAAGGAGATAGTACTTAAACATAAATTCATTCTATGGTTGGTTTTCATGGCAAATTGTTGGCAGAAGAGTAGAAGAACATTGAGCAAAGTAGGCTTTTTTCAGTTGACCCTTTGTGTGTTACGTGCTTAGATGACTTAAACATGTCAATACTTATTTATGGATTGTTCATAGAAAACGGAGGTTTGGAAGGATGTAATCAAATTCATTTATATGGTAAATTTGTATGTATGTTGTCAGATCTAGCTTTGGTGGATCCATATGGCATAGCAGTGTAATTCATTGGGTCTTATGAAGTAATTCATAGACTAGGCACTTCTTGTGGAGTGGGAGAAGTAATATATTTTTTTATGCTGCTGCAAATGACTCTCAATGGCTTATTTCTACTATTTCGCATTAATATCCATTGTTGTGGATACAATATACGTTTTCTTTGGTCTTTGGTTTCTTTAGGCTACTTCTTTGATGACTAGTAAAGCTACATTGGCTCACCCGAGTAATATCTGTTAGTATTCAATGGGAAGTGAATAGCACCTATATTCACTTACCCCACCCCACCCCCAAAAAAATTACAAATTAAAAGAGTGTATTGATACATATTTACACAAGAGAGAAGGCAATATTCAAAGTTGTGTCAATTGTAGAAATGTTAAGAAATATTAAGTTGATGAGTTATACCATGAAGCTAGAAGGACTGATTGACGGAGGTTAAGTTGAGATGCAGGTGTATTAGAAAAGCAAGTTATATGGAAGAGTTATATCACAACTTCATGCTGGGAAGGTCTATTATAGTTGTTATTTATTTGTTTTGATGGAACGATGTATATAAATACAAAAGACTATGTATATTGTTTGTTATCTGGAGAAAGAATATATTGTAGTGGTCCTCTAGAAAATTCTAGGGAACAGAGGATTTCCATCAGATACATCTTAGTTATAAGGGATATGTATACTGCAGTGATAAGTAGTGCAAGCTTGCCAGAACACTTGCAGGAAACTGTGGCTTTTCCCATTGCATATGGGTTACATTGAGGGTCTACTTTAAGCCTTATTTGACTATGGATGAACTAACCAAGCACATCTAAGATACCATGATGTGGTGCATGCTATTCAAAGATGATATTGGACTGGTAGATGAGACAAGGGGAGGTGTCAATGGCAGGTTAGAATTTTGGGAGAGACATTAGGAGGCAAACGTTTTAAAACTAGTAAGAAGATTGAAGACTGGGGATGCAAGTTTTGTTCAAATAGGCTGGTGGATGATGGGGAGATAAGGATAGGTATGAAAAGACTATTAAGGAGGGATTGTTTTGAATATCTTAGGTCAATGGTTCAGAAGGATGGGTGATTGATGAGGGAATTACCAATCATTACAAAGTGGGCTTGATGAAGTAGATGAGTCTTTGAAGGATCCTTTGTGATTGGAAACAGACATTCATATATTTAAGGGAAAACGTCATGAGGTGGCTTTTAAACTAGCCATGTCATTTGGAGGAGAGTGTTGGGTAGTTAAATACCAAGTTACCAACATTTGCCTAAAGATAGTAGTGGCAGAGATTAAGATGCTACAATTACGATGCATGTGGATTGTAATGTTGTTTGTTGAAGAAATTCAATGTGGTACTAATGGAAGAAAATGCACGAGATATGTTGTTTGTTCATCAAGCTAATGGTAGACTAAAGAAAATTTTCAAAGAGACTGTGATATGTAATTTGCTTTTTTTGAACTAGCTGAAGAGACAACCCACGAGATATCTGTTGGTTTTTGTTTATAGCCTCTCTATAAGACAGGAGTTTCTAGACCCACATGTAGAGCCTTGTGCACTAGTCTATCCTTGTCATTTAGGGTTGAACTGGGAACTGAGCCAATTTGTGTCCATCAATCTGATGGATAATGCTTATAGATCGATCATGCTTTCCTCTCTGCGTGGACAACATTACTCTTGCCAGTCTCTTGTGCATAATGGGAAGACATACTTCCTCCTATAAGGTTATGAGGAATTTAATTTCGGATGCTCCCCAGGCTTTAAATGACATAAGTTTAATGTGTAGTTGCCATTTTGATTCAACCAAAAAATGTTTTGATGTTTCAGAGTTTTCTGATTTTCTTTAATGTTTAGGAGAAATTTGCTAGACTTCATATGAGCTAAGTTTCCTTTTGGGAGCAGTATGATGGCCTAACAAAATTTTCTAAAATATTTCTTTGATCTATCTTTACATCATTTAGCATGCTTTTCTTTGTGTGATGTGATGTTAACTTCAGTTGTAGTTATGTTATGTGGCTTCAATTGTAGTTATGTTATGTGGACTTTAATGTTATGAATTATGGTGTTTAACATCCCCTTAAAGAAGTGAAATTGTCCACCACTCTCAAATTCTCTTTACTGGTAGCATGTTTGGTTTTTCTTGTTTGTAATGACGAGAGTTTTGTTATCTATGGGAAGTCTAACAGTAATTTGATTGTCACATCTGCAGGTGGTTAGCTCTCTGGCTGCTCACTCAAAGTCAATTGAATGTGTTGGATTTTCACATAGGTTGGTCAATATACTAACCATGCCTATCTAAGTTTGGCTGATATTTTAAGTATTGGATGATATTTATCCATATCAAGTGGTCTCAACACTGAAGTTTTACTATACTAAGAAATTATAATATGTTACCTTATTGGGGACATATTGCAATATATGGTTGATATGCGGATTGTTTTTTCTTTGATTTACTTAATAGAAGTTGAAATTTATATGTTTTAGATATACTGAAATCTTCCAATGAGTCTAAATCTTTATATTTTGTAGAGGTTTGTCAATGACTTATAAGTATATCAAACTCAATTTTTATAAAATTAATTAAGACTTCTCAAATATATGAATACATGATTAAAAATTGTTAAGGTTTATTATATAACTCAGTTTTGATATAGTTACGATTTTTTTTTTCTTCGTTTGTGACTTCAGATTTTGATATCACTTAATAGGTCCAATATGTTACAACCGCAACCTATACTAATATTGATGTTTTAATCGATGGTTTTGTCCATTTGTATCACTTGTTCCTTTCCTGGAAAAAAGCAAGAATTCCCAACATTGATATCACTTGTATGAAATACCTTAAAATTTGACTTATATGAGAGGGCATGCTTAGTCCTTACTAGTTGTTTGGAATTGCCTTGCCATTGTACAGGGTAATGTAAATCCTAAGTGAGACTGGTAGATTATTAAACACAGTAGGAGTATTTATTTTTTTTACCCAATGCAACTCTCCTTTAGTCACACAACAAAGGAACATCAAATGTTTAACAAAACACAGTAGGTTTTTTTTTTGCCCAATACAACTCTCCTTTAGTCACACAATGAAGGAACATCAAATGTTTAACGACTAAATCGATTGCTAGTAAAGTGATGGATCCGTAAGTGTATGGGATAGAAGGGTATGTCATTTATTGTGGCTTCTCCCCCTGGTTCTTGTAATTTATTATTTAGTTTTAGCTCAGGAGTGCCTGGATAATGAAGTGTGTCATTTCTAGTAGGTGTCCTACCATCAGCTTCTGTTGCTATGTGATTTGCCAATTCTATGTTTGTTGCTGTAGTCAATTTTGACAGGGCTATTTTTTAAGAGAAATCTCAGTGTTTGGATGACAATTCAGATGTCAGTGGCCAATTGAACAGGAGCTGCTTCTAATATTATGTTACTGTTTGGATCATGATTGTCCATATTTCTTTTTGAAGGATTTTTCTGAAATCCTCTGTGCACAGAGATGCTTGATGGACTTCTTGTCTTCCTAAGGAACCAGGTTCCGGTAGTTGCGGAAGTTGTAATTTTGGTTTACAAAAATTCCTAACTGCGCCGACTACTGTGGTGAAAGGGATTTCGTCTGTAGATGGCCTAATTAAATGGTTGTCAGCCACAAGTGCACACCTCTATCTTGGACGAGGATAAAATTCAATACTTTTTGGTGAAAAGGCTATAATGGTTAGAGTGGAATATCATGGTAGATCACTTGTTGGTGCAGTTGTTGAATCTTGTGTAATGTTCTGTTTGAGGAGGCAAGGTGTAGAAGTCGTTAATCTTTATTTTTGTGAGTTTTTAATTTGTTTCATGTTTGTTGGAAGATATCATTGGATTTCGGGTGATTAGGTTTTCAGAATAATGATGATGAGATGGTCTCCTTTCTTACCCAAGAGTTCTTCAAAGTTGCAGGGGTGTGCTTAAATAAGGCTATTGAGGTATCTCCTCAGAAGGATGAGCCCATTTAGGTCGTTGGGGTTAATTTGGTGGTTTCGTCGTGGTTGATTGTGTGACAAGTAATCATGACATTTGATATAAAGAAGAGTTTAAGAGGATTCCACCTGTTTTTGGAGGCTATAGGATTGTGTTTTGGTGCTCAGGTAATCAGAGACAGGAGAGAGAGTGGAACATGAAACCTTAATTTTGTCTTGTCAAAGGAGATTGTTTAGAATCCCTATTGTTTGTAGGTGAAGTTTAAGGTAGTTTGGATGATGGAAGGCAACATGGAATAAATGCGCAAAATTATGAGACAGGGGCCTCTATTGATGTGCTTTTGGGGCTGGTGGTGATTTCTTATTTTAAGCAACATTAGTTTTGTGTTGGACTGGCTGAGAAACGGTTAGGGGCCTCGACTTATATAATGTGTCAAATGATGCTAGTAGGGCTTTTATTTGGTCTGGTGTATATGGTTTGTAGGAATTTTTTTCTAAATAAATGGAGATATGTTGAAGGTTTGCTAGGCTCATGACTGGTTAGGCTTATGGTCTTTTTTCTATTATCTTCTTTTCTTTTCAATTTGTGCTGGTTTTATCATGTGCAAACCATTGTGTTGTCTGAAGTAGAGCACAGCGGAGAATAGTGGCGCCATGGAAATTGATATTGAGTTAGAGTGGAGGATGTTTGAGTTTTATCACGCTTTACTAACAGAGCTTACATATGAAATGCTGTACGCAGAGGATTTGATCTATTGACTTCTGATTCTCTGGGGGCACTTTAGTTGAGGGTACAATTTCAAGAATATACTTTCCAAGTTAGTCACAGAACAGAATATGTGCTCTTGAAAAATGCTTGGGCATGACATTGGTTGTCTCGGATTTTGTTGATATTAAAAATGCTTGGGGACCTACAGGGAAGTGTTGGTAGAAAATATGGGCTTCTTTATGAGTATATTTCTAGAAAATTTTCCAGAAATATATAAAATTTACAAAATGTATTCAAATGTGTGTTGTCCAACTTTCAAATTGAAATTTGAAAAATTAGGAAATATCAAAAGATTTTTCTAGATTTTTAAATTGGCCATAAAGAAATATTTTCCACATTTTTCTAAGTCTAACTTGTGCACCAAATTTTTTCAGAAATTATGATTTTGGAAATGTTATTTCATAAGCTTATAGATATACATATATGTCAAAGTAATATTTATGATATATGAAATTTTCATTTAATTTCATCATTGGTTTTGTTTTGTTTTTGTATTTCTATCACAGTTAACCAACAATTTGTGTAAGTGATGAACACGTTATAAATGATTTCTTGTACTAATTAGGAAATATGGTTATATTACTTGTTATGAAGAGATGAAAGCGTGGTCCTTTTATTTTATATTTATGATCTACCTTTTTATATATTTAATTTTTAAAAATGGACATTTGTTCATTATTAATTTAGTGATAAACTTAAACTATTTGTTGTACTAATTTGTAAAATTGTCGTTATTAAAACAGAATGTGTTATTACTAACTATACTTATTGATTGTTAAATATCATAGATAAATATATAAGTAAACTTACTATTTGACTCATTAATTGGACAAGTTTAAATTAAGTTTCAATTCATTAGCATAGTGAGTTACGCTTGAATAAACTAAGCCACAATGTGCTATATGTAAACACATCATTTTACGTAACAAAATATCATTAAGAACCATACTCGGAGTTTTTACAATTTTAGTAACAATGAACCAAGCTATTTCAAATTAAGTTTAAGCTGTTAGTTTATTACAAATAAATATTCAAGTAATGCCTTACCTAAAATTTGCTCATTACTTAAACTCCCTCGTAGAAATGCCACATTTCTATTGGAAACCAATGAACGTGTTTTCGGTGATCATGGAAATGGAAATGATGAGAAAGAAAATAAAGCTAGAAAAATATAAATATTTTTTTTCTCAAATTAAATAGGCCCTATATATTTTTCTCATGGTTGGAGTAGAGGGGGAATGAGTAATAAAGACTGAGCTTAAAGTTGATTATACGTTGAGCAAGAAGTTGCTAATCGATGTGTAGTGTGTACAACTTATTATTCTCTCTTATGTGGAATATGTGCATATTTTCTTAGAATTTATATTTGGTAGGATAAAATAGAAATTTCATTTTTACCTTATTTCCAATAGAATTATTATTATATTATTTGGTTACCTCAATGATAGGAATAGCAATTACAAAAAGAATTGTTCCTTTTTCAACACAAGGAATAAAAAATTAGCTTCCTTTGATATTTTTTTGTTTTTGATTTTCAAGGAATAATTATTTTAAGATTATTTATCATTACCCGAACTAGACTTGATCATAATCAGATTCAGTCAGACACGAACCAGGTTTAGAAGAAAATTTATGATTATTAAGTTTGGCTAGCCGGGCTAGAGATATTTATAATTTAAATTGGGCCAATTCGGGCTATGATATAGATATTTTTCTATTTTTAAATATTTTTCTTGAAAAATTTAAAAATATATAAAAATAATTGAAAATATAAAATATTTCAAAACTCATAATATGTAGATTAAAATATTACCTAAGTATATACTTAAATAAAAAATCTTTATATAAAAATTATTAATTACATGATATAATTTATTGAAATAAATTTTTTAAACTTGATATTTATTTGAAATAAAAAAATATATTTGCAAAACATTCATAATTCGGGTCGGGTCAACTCAAATTGATTACTTTCACCCGGGATTATACCTAGCCAAAAAAATAATTGGGTCTAATTTTTTTATTGTGTCTATCTATAATACTGGTATATTTTGACCAAAGTTTATAAAATTTTGGGTCAGTAATACTAGGTCGATAAAGTTGCTCGATTTTGATTTGGTTTACTTGAACCTTTTAGTATATATTGAAATATTATTTCTTTAGGAAATGGTAAAAAAGTCATTTTATATTAATTTCTTGTTTATTGTTCATGCTATTATGCTAGAAAATTAATTTCTAATTTAATTTTACATATTTTAAGTAACTAATCAAACAAGCGAATATTAATTCTAAATTCTATTTCTTCCTTATTTCATTTCCTAAAAATAGTTATTCTATTTTAATATTATTCTATTTTAATAACCAAACATAGCATTAGGAGTTAAATAATAGGTGAAAATGGTATCACGATTAGATGTTCAACAAACAAATTGGAGGCCAGATTTGTTTTTAACAAACCAAAGGTGAGGTGTCTTTTAAACACTTCTTTTGGGTGACTAATGGGCAATTGTTTTGTAGGATGGCAATAGTTAGTCCCAAAGTTGCTGGTGGTGGTGCAGTTATCATGTGGTTTGATAAGTTGTTATAGGTGTGTTGGGCGAGCAGCTAGTGAGGAGAGGTGAGGGCTTGGTGCCTTGTCCATGTCCAACTGAAGGTAATTTCACTCAAGCAACACCTAGGTGAGCGCCTGAATCGCTCAGGCTCTCAGGTGCTTGCTGATATTTAGAGGCAATTTTTTTTTTTCTGTTTACCATAGGTTTTTATAACATTATAAAATCGTAATCTACATATAGCAATATTCTATTCATCCACTTCAAACACGACACTGTCATGCATCTAAGCTATTTGCCTGAGCTCTCTCCCTATCCCATTTCATTTTCTCGACAAAAATTGTCATTTTCGTCCTTGATGCTGCTTGTACTAGTCGGCAAACTACTGTGCTTGAGCATTTGGTTTGATAATCTCCTTAATTGAAGATCAATTAAAGTGAGTCTCAAATCCTGTCTGCATATAAATCAGGTATGAATCAAAACTTAACTTGCCTTTCCAACATTTCTGCCTCACCAGCAAACATTTTTTTCCCTCCACAATCTCTCTACAAGAAAATCTGCAAAGATTACATCAAGTTGGTTGTGGATCAATTGTGCATGGAGATAAAACATGGGGAAGAGAGGGAATCTATAACACAGATCTATTCTCTCGCTCTCTCTGCATTTGTTTCCCCTCCATTTTTCTTTGTTCCCTTTGCCGTTCACCACACACACACACCCCCTCTCTATCATTCTGTCTCTCGCTATGTTTTGTCCCTCTCACTCCCTCTATTGCTCTTGCTTCCACCATCTCTCACCTGATTGAGTTATTGTTTGTGTTTTGTTTATGTTATATGATTGTTTCAGGATTTTATTTCTGACATACTGTTGG
>JAOVVI020009845.1:2905-13367 GCA_028571085.2 Nepenthes alata
AGAGACCAAGAAGGTGAACTGGGGACTACCTTCCCCTGTTCAGAAGCTCAGAGCACCGCTGCCGGCGGTCTTGATGCGGCCGGAGGACTCCATGGGTCTGATCATCCATCCCCGCCTAACTGACGATGACTTCATCGGCCCCATGCCCAAGAGTATGACTGTGGAGATGCCCTCCTCATCGTCTTTGGGGCCAGACTACATCACAATCGGGATTTATAATGGGCCTGGCATTGCCACCGGGATGGAAAAGAAGTTTGAGGATATACCAAAAACTGAGACCGGAGGCGTTATACTGGCGCAGCCTGCGCCATGGGTGGTTCCTCAGTCTATGACGGAGGAGATACCGCCTGTGTCCGTCGATGAGCCTCCAGCGGAGTCGCAGGAGCCAACGGTTTGCTCTCCGGTTATACAGCATCCAGCGGATCCACCGATGATTGATCTAGAACCTCCTGCTGCTCAGGAGGGACCTCCTGCTGCTTAGGAGGAGCCCGCCGCCACCGCCGCCATAAGTGATATCAATGAAGGACTCCTGGATGACATCCTGGAGGAGGCCACCGCTAGCCCTGCTCGCCATGGCTCTACCTCTATCCCACCAACCACGGAGTCAGACTTGGAGGCCAAGCCAGATAGGCCCGCATGGAGCATCTGGCAGGTATAATTTTCTGTGATGCTTTCTGCCTAACTTCTCCTTTAACATTTTTTATTTGTTTTGTTCTTTGGTACAGAAGGAGAAGGTGTTGGTTGCCGTGGCAAGGGTGATCAATTAGATGGACCACGTAATCTTCGATAAGGAGGCGGAGATTGCCTGGCTTGACGCAAAACTGGCGGCGTTGGGGGCGGAGCACCGGCTGGATGCTACTGCATTGCAGACCGTTCTGACCACACAGAGGCCGAGAATGCAAGCCTTAAGGAGGAGAATGTCTGCCTAAGGGAGGAGAATGAGCCGGTCAATAAGAGCCTCAACCATCTCGTCGAGCATACGTCAGCCTTGGAGAACTAGCTCAGTATCCGGATACACCCTCACGAGGTCAAGCAGATGATGTTGTCGCGGTTGTGGGAGGGGATCAATATATGTCGGCGTATCGCACAGATTATTGACCCTAACTTCCCGATGGACCTAATTAACCAATCAAACAGATCTGTCTAGAACCGCGAGAGTCTTGTGAGGGAGCCACGGGATGGTTAGGAGCCGTCGCCGCCGCCTCCTTGATTTTTTATGTTCCCTTATTGTATAATGTACAATAATATACTTGAAAGCAATAAAACGGGCGTTCTTCCACTTTGTGTGTCTACTTCCTTTTACTACTTTTAATTCATGTTTGTAGTTGTACTTGGGCGGCCAACTAGGTTGGCCGGCTGCATGCCAACTGAGTTTATAGCGTTACCATAGGTGTGGTGTCCTTAGGTTACTTTATAGGTGGCTGTGTACGTGTTAGCCGGCCTAACGGTAGTGGCTTGTGAGTAAATCCTGGTGGCGCTACCCAAGTGTTGACATGGGCGACCAACCTTGGAGAAGAATTTTTCTCCATTCGACCATCGTTGACTGATCATGCTACCTCCTCATGAATAAGGTCGTTATGTGTGCTGCGCTAGCCCCCTAAGATTTTGACCGCTAACGAGCCACTTAGATGACCAAGGTTTAGATTCGACCACTTATGGGCCACCTGGATGACTAGGGTTTAATACAACCACTAATGGGCCACTCGGATGATCGAGGTTCATACTAGATTTCTCATGGGCCACCTGAATGACCAGGGTTTAAGTACGACTGCTAATGGATCACTTGGATGATCAAGGTTCATATTTGACCACTTATGTGGGCCTCCTGGATGACCAGGGCTTAGTAACGATAGTGTGAACACCCTCCCGACTTAGGGGCAGTCTAGGTCGGGTAAACTTGTAAGGTAAACACATATATATATATGCATACAAAAAAGAGAAGGCAATATGCTAATGAAACACTTATTTTGACAAATTAAAACAAACAGGCGAATGCGTACACACAATAATGCAAGTACATACCTGGATCCCTTATTGGAAGTAGCGTTTGAGGTGGATTGCGTTCCACGTTCGTGGGACCAACTTTCCATCATAGTTTCAGAGTTTGTACGCTCAGTTTCACAGGATGACTGAGACTAGGAAAGGCGCTTCCCAATTAGGAGAGAACTTGTTACGACCCACCAATTTTCCTGTAGCCTCAACGCCTCGTAGGACCAAGTCTCCAATATCAAATTGTCGTGCCTTTACCTTTTTGTTATAGTATTAGGTAATTCGATGTTGGTAGGCCGCTGTCGGTATTTTGACGGCGTCGTGGGCTTCCTCCAATAAGTCTAGGTGTTTTTTGATTTTCTGGGGGTTATCCCGTGGGTCAAACGATTCCATCCTAAGTCTTGGAAGCCCAATTTTGACAAAAATTACCGCTTCAGTCCCGTAGCAGAGACTGAAGGGTGTTTCACGCGTTGGTTCTTTTAGGGTCGTCCGGTAAGACTAGAGAATTGAGGGGAGCTCGTATACCCAGGAGTCCCCTGTGTCATCCAGCTTGGTCTTTAATCCATGGAGTAGCGTTCAGTTTGTGACCTCCACCTGTCCATTCGCTTGGGGGTATTCCATTGAAGTGTGGACCAACTTGACAACAAGGCTGACATAATACTTGGTGAAGCATTTTTTTGAGAACTGGGTCCCATTGTTGGTCACGATGACCTCTGGGACGTTAAATCTGTAAATATGATTCTGGCGAAGGAATTCAAGAGCGTTGTGCTCTGTGATTTTTGCCAGTGGGATGGCCTCAACCCACTTGGTGAAGTAATTGATACCCACGATGTTGAACTTCTTTTGCCCCGTGGCAATGGGGAATGGGTCAAGAATATTGAGCCCCAATTACATGAAGGGCCAAGGGGCCTGAAGTGACTTCAGGTCAGTGGACAGCTGATGGTGAATGTTACTGTGAAGCTGGCAGCTTTCACACTTCTTCACAAATTCGAGTGCATCCTTTTTTATCGAGGGCCAATAGTAACCCTACCGCATAATCTTAAAGGGTAAGTTTTTTCCACCAACATGTGATCCGTAAATCCCGAGGTGCACTTCACCCAAGGCATAGTCAGCCTTTTTGGGAGTTAGGCATCGAAGGTGTGGGGTTGAGTAACCACGGCGATATAGCCGTCCATCAACCACAGTATACCAGCCGGCTATCTTTTTGATCTGCTTAGCCTTCTCTGCTTCTTCTAGTAACGATCTGTTAGCCAGATAGTTAAGGTAGGACATCATCCAGTTTTTCGCTTTGAAAATCTTTATCGCCTCTTGCTTCTCTATGCTTGGAGCATTCAGAATCTCCCTTATGTTCCTCAAGTACTGTTTTAGATTTTTGGCTGCAGCGGCTCTAGCCACCTGGTCTGCCTTCCAGTTTTCAGTTTTGGGAACATGAACAAGGGTTAGTTTGTTGAAACCTTAGGCAGCCTCCCTCGCCTTTGCCAAGTACTTGGCCAGGTGAGGGTTGCTTACCTCGAAGTCTCCGTTAACTGGTTAACAATCAATTCGGAGTCGCCGTAGACCGCTAATCTCTTGGCAGAGTACTCATTTGCTAATCGTAATCCGGCTAACAGGGCTTCATATTTTGCAACATTATTGGTTGCCGAAAAACTGAGTCTGAGGGAATACTTCACCTCAAACCTATCCGGGGTCATGAGAACTACTCCAGCACCACTGCCGGTGTCCATAGACGATATGTCTACGTAGAGTACCCATTTTGGAACTCCGTCAAGCCATACTGCGCTTTCTATGGGCTGTTCTTCAAGAACTGGGGCCGTGGTCTCAATAATGAAGTCAGCTAGAGCCTACGCTTTTACATAAGGTCTGGGCCAAAATTCGATGTCGAATTTGCCCAACTTGATAGCCCATTTTACCAGCCGCCCAGAAATATTGAGTTTCTGGAGAATATTCTTTAGGGGCTGGTTAGTGAGGACCACTATACGGTGTACCTGAAAGTATGGCCTTAACTTTCGTGCGGAGAATATTAGTGTTAAGGCCAATTTTTCAGCACGTGAGTAGCGTATTTTGGGATCGGTCAGCGTTTACTCACGTAGTAGATAGGCCGTTGGGTGTCGGAGTCTTGGTATACGAGGACGGAACTGAGGGATACCTCTAACACCGCCAGGTAGAGATGCAGCTCTTCTCCGTCCCTAGGCGACACCAGTAGTGGCGAGATGGCCAGATACTGCTTCAATTCATTGAAGGCTATCTGGAGTCTGCTGTCTATTGAAACTCGTTGGATATTATTCCTCTTAGGGCCTTAAAGAAGGACTGGTACTTGTCACCAGACTTCGCGAGGAAGCAGGACAATGCTGCTAGCCGTCCAGTCAATCGCTGAACGTCCATTAAGCTCTGCGGGGGAGCCATGTCTGTGAGGGACTTAATCTTCTATGGGTTTACCTCATTCCCCCGCTGGGAGATGATGAAACCCAAGAATTTACCAGAGGCTACTCCAAAGACACACTTAATTGGGTTCAGTTTCATGTGATGTTTGCGGAGCACCTCAAACAACTCTACCAAGTCGGGGATGTGGTCGTCGGTGACTCTGCTCTTGACAAGCATATTGTCAACGTAGACCTCCATGTTGCGATCGATCTATTTTTTAAACATCTTGTTGACTAGTCGTTGATATGTTACTCCAACGTTTTTCAGTCCGAAGGGTATCACTTTGTAGCAGTAGGTGCCCTGATCCATCATGAACGAGGTGTGCTTCTATCTTCAATACTCATCTAGATATTGTTGTAACCCGAATAGGTGTCCATAAAGCTTAACAGCTCATGTCCGGCCGTCGAGTCAACCAGCAGGTCAATCCTGGGTCAGGGAAAGCTGTACTTTGGGTAGGCAGTGTTAACGTTGCTAAAATCGACGCACATCCGCCATTTTTATTACTTTTCTTAACCAAGACGACATTAGAGAGCTAAACCGGGTAGTCAACTTCTCTAATAAATCCTACATGTAGTAGTTTCTTCACCTCCTCCCGGTTGACGATTAACTTTTTTACGGAGTGGTTCCTTTGCTTCTACTTGACGGACATCTGGCCAAGATCAAGCCCCAACTTATGGACCATCACCTTAGTAAGAACCCCAGGCATGTTTGCTGGAGCCCATGTAAAAATATCAGCATTCCGTCACAGGAACATGATCAGCTTATCACACAGTATTTCGGTGAGTGAGCCGCCGATCTGTATACACTTTTTCAGTTCCTCCGGGTTTAGTGGGACCAGATCTATGGCTTCATCATACTGTACTTGCTGCAGGATTGTCTCATCTCGATGATCAAGTTTTCCAACCGTTCAAGTGCTGTCGCTAGGGGCAATTTGAGACATGTAGCATGTCCGCCCAGTAACTTAGTCACCAAACACCTCTCCTACGTGCCCAGGGTGACCTCCAGTTGGATTGTCCCTTGAACGGGCACTAGCTCATTATCAACGCCATACAGTGGGCCCTCGGTAGGTTTTAATTTGTTTTTTTTAAGCCTAATTTAAAGAAATTATCTAAGTAAAGCAAGTCTTTTGAATTACCATTATCAATAAATACTCGTTTTAACTGGTAGTCGACACTACCGTCTGAAATGAGTACATATACAACAAGGAGGTCAGCATGGGGGGACATTATATGAGTTAAGTCATCATCATTGAAGCTAATTGCTTTGTCCGCCGTACGCTGCTTCTTTCTCCCAGTCTATTGCTCCTTGTTGTCGGCTGGGCTTTTGGCAGGTCAGGTGGTGACCATATTGATCACCCCTGCCGCAACCCAATTTCGTGGAGGAAACAACTTCTGCCCTTCTCCGTCGACTGCTCCAGAACTTTGCCGAGGGCCCTTCTCAAACCTGGTGAGGTGGCCCCTGTGAATTAACTTCTTGATCTCCCTCTGCAACGTCTTGCTGTCTTCAATAGAATGTCCAGCAAAGTGGTAGAAATCACAATATCCGTCGGCTGCTCCAGAACTCTGCCCAGGGCCCTTGACAAACCTGGTGAGGTGGCCCATGCGAATTAACTTCTTGATCTCCCTCTGCAACGTCTTGCAGTCTTCAATAGAATGTCTAGCAAAGTGGTAGAAATCATAATATTTTGACTGGTTCCCGGTGTCCTTCAGTGGCTTTGGCCACTTCAGGAATTTTTTTCTGTGGATCTGCATAAGGACATTTGAGCACGTGCTTGTCAGGGGTGTAAAGCTGATGGGCTCGTAATATCTGCGTTCTAGCAGCCCAGTTCTGTGCTACTTCCGGCGGGAGTAATCACTACTGATGTATTTTCTTTTTCCCTGTCCAGGGAATGGGCAAGGCTGGTCTGTCCGTTCTGGGTGTTTGGCTTCATTGGCTTCCTCTACCGTCGCATAAGCCCGGGTGATTGATTCTACCTCCCGGAAGGTCTGAGTGTTCTTGTGGACCAAGTACTTGAAGAAGTCCCCGTAGGTCAGCAAAGAGATAAAACTGTCAAACTTCATCTCTTTCGTGATCCGGGGAATCCGCCTGGCCTCCGTCATGAAATGGACCAGGAATCTTCATGGGTTCTCCCATTTCTTCTGCTTGATGTGGGAGAGATGCCACGGTTGCTTATCTTCCCGTCGGCTTGAGGTGTACTGAGCCAGGAAGAGGTCGGTAAGCTCCCTGACGCTTCGAATAGAGTCTGAAGGGAGGTGATGAAACCAAATGCAAGCATCTCCCTTCAACGTGAGTGGGAAGTAGTAGCACATCGCTGAGTCTTCCAACCCTTGTAGACTCAGATGGGTACGGAAGTGATCCAGATGATCAACTAGATCACTGCTCCCATTGTATGAGTCAAGGGAAGACATCTTAAACTTGGTGGGCAGTGGACGATTTAAGATCTCCGCTATGAAGGGTGATCGATCAAAATCGACAGCGTGCTCATCGTCTTTGAACACGTGGTTTCAGATTTTTTCCACCCGTGGATCTGCGCGAGCAGCGTTGGCAGATCTCATAGAGTTGAGGTAACCCCTCAACATTGTTTTATCCCCGGAGGGTCCAGTAGCCGACCGGCTACTACTTCTAGTGGACCCGGTAGTCCTGGAGGCTCGCTCCTAGACTGAGTTTCCATTCTCCGCTTGAGAGTATTGGGAGTTTCTTCTTTTCGGGCTTTCTTCCGGCGTTGTGCTCCCAGAGTGCTCTTCAGGCCTGTTCTGACCTGGAGCGCACAAAGAGGCTGTGATCTGATCATTTGCCGACCTCCTCGACCTTTTGGCCGGCTTCTTTTTCCTCGGGTCACCTTTTTGGGTGGCCGGTGCAGGGATGGCTGTGGGCGGAGCCCCCTACTGTGGCTGCTCTTACTGAGAGTAGAGTATTTGGAGCAGACAGTTGTTAGTCTACATCTGCTCCATCAGTTGTTGAAAGAAAGGTGTAGGCACCCCGCCTGTCATCTTGTTGACCAGGGTACCAACATCGTAGTCTTGGTCGGGAGAAGTGGCGTCTCTAGCAAGCTCGCTTGCTTGGGCTCTCGTATTCACCATTGCGGATGAGTCTGGCAGTGAAAAGAGGGTATTTTGGGGGAGTGTGGTTGGCTTTTTGTAAGTGCTTCCCACAGACGGCGCCAATGATGCGTCTTTGGATTTGAACTTTGAATAAATTTGAGTTGGTCTGCTTAACTGGTTCCGGCTCCGTTCACTGAGTTGGGATCCTGTACACCACTAAACAAATAGGAGGTCAGTGAGTCAGCGGAAAGTTATCCTATAAAAAATACTTCGACGCTCAAGTCAGTAAGAAAGCCTTTAAAATCTTGGAAGGTGCTGAGAACTAAAATTGAAATGGTAGGAGAGAATGTGTGAGAAAGGAGTGCTTGGATGTCCCGATGAAAGAGAGGCTTGACCGTCTCTTAAATCTGGGATGGTGGGAAGGCAATAAACGACTGTAGAGAGCACGTTTGTGTACCTTTGAATCTCTAAGTGTCAGCAAATAGTGCCTGGGTATTAGAGATCGTTAGGTCGTTGAGAGAGAGAGATTGGAAGTGTAACATAAAGCATGCCCAGGAATGAAAACCTTAAGGCTTTTTTGAATGGCGGCAGGGTGATCTTCTTTGGTTGAAAAGCGTCATCCCTGTGCCATTTTGGGCCGCCTTCCTTCTGCAGGAAGACGTAAGTTGCCTAACTTACTGAGATTGCTTCCTTTCTTAGTGGTTAGTGTCTTTTTAAACTGCTCGCCTTCCTTTCATGCACTTTATCATTGGAAAGCTCCAGTTAGTAGGAAATTGAAAATCTCTAGCACCTTCCTTATGGGAAGGGTGCTAATTTTATCAATATTCTTTTTGAGTGTTGGCTGAGTTTATGAAAGGCGCAAGTCAGAGAAAGAGCCGTTGCTAACCGTCTGCTTGATCGTGTGCTCAAGTGGAACAGACCCGTAGAAGTCTTCTTATTTTTGGGCCTGCTGCTACAGTGATTTTGGTCAACGCTTGAGTTGACTGTTCTGAGCATAAGTTGGCCACCCGCTTGTGGCTTAGTCGGTCAATACTGGTGTTGACCGTTGGGCGTGTGTTTGGGCCTTTCAGGATTTGGCCCTTTACCTCCTGTTGGGCCAACGTTGGAGTTGGCCGTCCAACAGGCCATTTGGGCCTTCTTTGACTATTGGGCCAACCCAACTATAGTATACCCATTAATATTAATTAAGCTAATATAGTTAGATTTAAGGTCAAATATAAAAAAAATTGTATCAAAAGTCAATATTAGATTGGATCATATCAAGTGAAGGCATGCCTAATCGGCGCCTGATGCCACCAGAGGGTTGACTCCAATGTGTTTGTGCTTAAATCACGCTTGAGAGGATGCCTAAGCGTCATGTCTAGTGGGATCAGCGCTCAAAGAGCACCTGAGCAGCGTTCATGCACCGAGTCTAGTGGACCCTTGTCTGTCGGGCTCTTGTGGCAGATGTGAGATCCGGCAAGCCAACACTAATGCCTGCCCGCAACATAAAAACCCACGAGGATTTTTGAGTGGCATTTTTTGGCATTCCACGGTAGAGAGAGAGAGAGAACGCGAGGAAAAAGAGAGAGAAGGAAGAGATCAGGACTCTCAAGTTTAAATTCGACTTAGAGCTAGTTAGAGAAGTGATAGATTAGGTCGAGGCAAGTATACTCATACCCTTTCTCTCAATTCTTTGCACTTTCGTTCTGTTTTCTTTAGGTATTATCGTTCCAATACCCGATTAAATTTATATTTTATGGGACCCATGATTTGAGCATGCATATATGTTGATTTATGTCTGATTTTCTAGTTTTAATCGGTATTTTGTACCGAAACCCTAACCCCATGCCCCAATGCTTTTATTCATTTATTTTTTAGATTTTTGTATAAATTAGCTTTAAACAATCATTACCCATACCTTGAACATGCTAATTTATCAATGGGCTGTCTGATTTGGTAATTTTGTACGGTATTATGCTCACCAAAATCTTAACTCGTGCCCCTTTTGGTTTTACCCGAATTAATTATAATTTATACGTGATTTGATTTTAGAAATTCGTATCCCTAACTTTTTGGATACGGGTAATCCATATATTTAGTATTTATGTATATAGATTTTATATATATTAATTTTATATATTTTAAAAATATTATCAGATTTTAATAGTGATATTTAACTGTATGTATGTTAATTATGTTATCTTGTATATACTCTAAAACTTATGTTATATGTATTTGTGAAGAGATTTGTTATTCGGATGCTCTAAAGTTGTGTTTGGCTTACAATGATAAGAATTTTTAATTTTTTCATACTTTACGGTAACACATTTTTCAAAATTTTCTAATTTTTTTTTGAATTCTTTGAAAATGAGTTCAAAAGAGGAATATATGTATGTGATTTATGTTTTGTTCATAAATGTATTTTTTGGAGAGTATCAGTTTGTTCAATCTCTATTTCCAAAATGTAATATAAAAGGCATGAAATTTTGTTATTGTGCTTTTAAATAGGATGTTTTATCATCATTTTAATGGTTAATATTAATCATTAAAGTATGAAAGATTATGAGTAAGAAATAAATAAAAATACACAAAAAATCAATGTCTTAAAAAAGGAATTTCCTTAATTATTGTATCCAAAATAAATAAAGTCTACAACAATTACTATTTTTCTTTAAAAAATAAAATGATCCATTGGGAAGGGTAGTCAAACTTTAATTCATGAAAATTTATATTTAATATGAGTCAAAATTTACTGATTATTAATTTTGTAAATTAAAAATAATTGAAAGAGAATTGGATGATTAACTTGGATAATGTCAGCCCAATTAAAAAAGCCCAATTTATCTGGGCTCGATACTACAGGACAATGATATTGCCAACCGGGCACATGCCACCCAATTGCGTAGACGTTTTGAAAAGGCTCGATGATACATGTCCAGGATCTAATATTAATTTCGATACCAACCCTCGGCAACATCCGCAGACTCCCCTTCGAAACCCTCGTCATCCGCCGAACTTAGCTAAACCCG
>JAOVVI020009846.1:0-13366 GCA_028571085.2 Nepenthes alata
TCTCTAAGTCTCATGATCTTTCAAATAATTCTATTTTTTTCTTTGGATAAATGAGATCCTATTTTTTACATTAAGTCATTAGATTAAAAAATTTAACATCTAAAATTTAAATATTAAATAATATATCAAATAATAATTATTAAATTTAATATTTAATAAATATTAATATTAGAAATATTTTTTATTTTTAAAATTTTAACTATTAAATTTAAATTGATTAATCTTACTAAAAAATAAAATATTAAGTCTTAAAAAAAAGGATTTTCGATTTCATCCCACAACTACTTATAAAAAAAAAAGAGAATAAAAAAAAGATTTAAAAATGTTTTATTTCTTATAAATATGAAAATATTTATTCTCATAATCTTAATCATATATTTAATTATATTTAAAAATAAAAATAATTAAAAATAATTATATTTTTATTTAAAAAATAATAATTCAAATAAAAAATAAACTTTTTTATTTCATAAATAGATAGAGCCGTTAATTCGAAAAAGATAACGCGTAGTCTCCTTTGACCGCGTCAACTGACACAATCTATAAATACGTTGGATGCCTCGAGCTTTCTCTCGTCACTGTTGATCACGCCTCTATCTGCGAGAGACTGAGGGATACAGAGTATGGCACGTTCGTGATTCCAGGGTTTCGAAGATCTAGAGTCGAGGAGACGGGGAAGACACTTCAGAGAGCAGCCATCCATTATCTTCATTCGCGAGATAGTTTCCCGATGGCGAAAACTGCTTGGCCTTTTGGATTTCTCTATTTCTTAAACTAATTGTTTTGTGGAAGCTTCAAAAACTGGAATCCAGGATGGGTTTAAAGATGTCAAAATTAGGGTTCGAAGTTGTTTAGATCTTGGATCCCTTCATATCCTGACGGAAATATTTCATGAACTGCCAAAACCTTGCCAGTCACTTCGCGTTCCATTCGGAATCAATTTCGTTAGGGTTTCGCGGTCGAGCATTGCTGGTTTGTTTGAAATCTTATTCGTTTTGTTGAAACTTTTCCGTGTTCTGAGTTTGTGGTGGATTTTTCATATAATTCTTTAAAGAATCATTACCCATGAAGATCTGGCAAAGATTGGAATCAAAATTCTCTTCCTCGAAGACTCTCTGATAAACTCACTCAAATCTTGACGGTCTTTTTTGGTCTGGTTTGCAAGACTATGGAATACCGCTGTTCTCCAGCACTTTGTTTATGCAATAATGAATATCCCTTGGCTCCTGAGCATTCTGACAGGGAGGTGGAGGAAAGTTAAGAAAGAGGTAAGAAAAGCGTTTTATAGTGATCAACGTGCAAACCTGCAAACTTATCGCGGGAAAAGATCATGACACTGTTGAACATGACCTGCCTGAATGCTTGAATTTGATTATGCATCTATACTTGACTATCTTTAAAGATAGTTGAGGCGGATCCCTTATTACAGCTTATTTATTTTTTGTGCTTAGGGTGCCACATTCCAAGAGAATGAATCCTTGCCAAAAAAGAAAGGGCTTACACCATGTTTTTTTTTTCAAATGCAAATTATATTATAAGATTTGGAAGACTTGTCCAGTTCTTGGTTTGAAAAATTCACCACATTCAATTGAGTAGGCCCATTTATTAATTCTTTGCTCCTTGAAGGGAAGTTTCAAAATTTTCAGGGACTTTGTTTTTTTTCTTTTTTTTTTTTAACAGTGGGTTTTTCAAATGATTTTTGTTCATGGTATTGTTGAGTATTGGCTGTGTTTTCCACATGTTGCTTTCAAAATGCGTTAATTGAATGTGCTGGAACAGAATCCGCACCGAACAGACTGGCCAGTGAGAGTACGATTCTGAATTGGATGATGTACATTTGCCGTTAAAATTGAAGGAAGAGCTTCCAGATGAGTCTATCTCCAGAACTTAGCGCTAAGCATATGCTCCACGACAATTTGATCAACAGGTAATGGGTGATACATTGAGGTCTATGAGCTTCAGAGAGGCCAAAGATCTTTAGCGGTATAGCATGTAGAGGAATCCATTTAACAGAATACAGAATCTGGAAAATGGAATATGAAGCAGAGGCCCTTATTTAAAAGAGGAGTGAATAAAAAGTTGGTTATTGAATTGGAGGAGAAAGTCAGCAACACCGTTTCAGAAAGTTGAAGATCATTTAGGGAAAAAAATGGTTTGTGAGCTTTACAACTAGTGATTTTAAATGAAGTCTAGAAAGGAAAACGAAAATATCTGTCTCACATGATAGCATCATTAGTTGACTTTGAAATGTTGTAGTAAAACATCTTTGCTGAAATCGTTTGTATTAGAATCTTTGAACAAAGTTAATATATAGAAACTAAAAGACTATATAGGAAAATGAGGGTGAAATTCAAATCTTCCTGCAATAGATTGGAAAGCATGAGCATCAAGTATATTTTTGTAGAGAAGCAATTCAACCTGTTTGATAACATACATTGGTGGGATAAGGGGCAGATCATCCTGCAGTATAGGACACAGGAAAGCATAATTTTATTAGATGATTTTGCAACCCAGGAACTAAACATCATTTAATTTTGACAGGACAAATTGGAGGAGGATCAGATGCAGCCTTCCAGTATATTTCAGACATAGGCAGTCCCAACTGTATGTTGATGATCAATATTCATTTTAATAAAGGTATATCATATAAACATTCCAATTATTCAGATGTTTTTCCCTTCACTCTCTAGTTCTCTTTGAAAGAGTTGGACCATTGGACGATCATATATACTCTTCATAACCTTTGTGACAATTAGTTGAGTTTTTTATTTTTTGAATAGGATATAGTTTCTGATTAATTGGGAGATTTGAGTTTACATTAATCATGGCTTTTCAATTTTGAGTTGTAAGGCTATTGTGGGAAATCCAGTAAATGCAATTTCACCAACACAATCCTTGGTGCCCGTGGTTGTCATGTTGGGTTGTCACAAGGTTTGTGTTCGGGGTGATTTTTCTTGGGACACTGCCCATCAAATGAAAACCTGTGCTTAAGCCACCATTGCATAACCTGTCACCAACACATAACCTGTGATTAAGCATCTATAGCATTAGAATACTTCTGTCGTTATATATTAAGTAGCTAGTTCATTGCTGTTTACTGGTAGGCATAGTCATAAACACATTCTAACCAAACTGCAAGTATTTTCTTTTGATAGTAATTACTTCAACAAAGAGAACAACTTATAGCATGAGTGTATCACTCTTTCTTATGCATGTCATTGAAGAATTTTCTTGTAAATCTCTTGAAGGCTGTTCTAATGGTAGTTGAAGTAGAATTCTTCGGAATTCCCCAGTTGTGCAGATATTCAACAAACAAGAGAGAATTCTTTTGAGAATTCAATGGCATCATTAGTATGCACCAGGTGAGAAAATTGGTTAAAATTTGCCTGTATGACTAGCAAAATTCTCTTATTAGTTTGTTGATTTTTTTTCCCAGACTAGCGAATCGAATGAAATGCTCGAACATACTGTTGCCAATCAGGAGAAATGTTTGTGCTATTCAATGTTAGTATAAATTGGGTGAATGTGTTATCATTTTTATCAGTTCTTCTAGTATGGGAAAGGTATTCTTTTTCCATATATATTTTGGTGTTCCTGCTGAAAGTTTATGGGAAAATACCATGCTTTTTATGTTGATGTCCTTGAAAATAAGCAAGACTACTTATGTTAGTCGAATGGCAGGAAGAAAACATCTCGGGCATTGCACTTGGTCTTCAATGTCAGTGCTTGCAGTTGGGGACTTCCTCATTTCATAGGTTGTACTCATACTCACCACCGGAAGTTTAACAAGTTCTCGTCATGTCTATGTAGACTTTCTTTTTAAGTTTGAGTGATTGAGTGAATTTATGAACGAGCTATAGATAGAACTTGGTGTAGCCTTTAGAACTCGTATCCATAACCGTGAAGTTTAGTCTACGGAACGTAGACTTCATTCATAGCCGGAACTTGTCTCTATTCCACTATTCCCTTTGGTTTTAAGGTGAAACTAAGGGGGGCCAGGGCCGACTGCAATTTGTTACTCGTGGTTGAATGTGCTTTTTAGTTTTAACTAATCTACAATAAATTGATTAATGACTTGATAAAGAATATGGTTTGTATCTTGCTTAAATTTGGCTAATTAAATAATTGAATGCAGAAATATGACATGCAATAACTGACTTTGATTAATAGTGGTTAAGTTCTTTTAGTGTAATTTTTTCTAATATGTCAACATAGATGGAAATAACCATAATGAAATTAGGTCTTTAAAGTTTCGCTTTGTTAATTTAGATTCTATTGTTAATCATTAGTTTTCATTGCAATTTAAGATATAGTAAAAATGACTACTACTAAATATTTATGTCATCTTAATGTCTATAAGAATAAATAATAATTATGAATATTTTTTAAAATTTATTTTGATTTGTGAAGAGTGATGGAGTAGAATTGCGCATAAGGACAAAATAACCAAAATAGTTGTTATTGATTTGGTTAGTTTAGTTTATCATTACAAGAAATTTAATTCATCATAAGAAAATTGTAAGGTCTTTTCAATTGTCCATTCCTAGTGCTTAAGAGTCATTTGATGAGAAATTAGGACATGGACCCTACCATTTGCGTATTGCTTATCCAAGTTTAATATATTAAATGACTTCAATTCCTTTTTTTTTTCAGTCTTTTCCAACTTCTTGTGCATAAAAAAAAAGTGACCATTCGCCTCCAACTTTAAGACTTTTGGCTTATTATTTCTTCCTCTTCTTCTTCTTCTTTTTAAATGGCATCATAATCTTATTAATGAAGTGGTTATAATATTTCTTAACACTTGGTATCAAATGTATAATATTGTTTTTCATGTCTAGAAAATCATTCACGTGAGGTTTTATTATAAGAGTTAAGCTTTTGGGTATTTAATTTTTTAAATAATGCCTACGTGAAATGAGAGTTTACCCAATAAAGAGATGACTTGAGGTAGGGCTCAATCTAGACATTTGGTTCCTAGGTCATGCACACCACAAACAAAAAGGGTGAATATGGACCTAAGTTGTGTTTTTGAAAAAAAATAATATGATACTTAAATCAATGCTAAAAAAGATGTGATGCGGACATGCATTTTAAAATAAACAAAAATTTAGATTAAGAAATGGATAACTGAAATGTAAGATAGTAGTTGGGAAATCAGTCAATCTATAAAGGGAATCACTCATATTTGACAATCTCTTAGGGATTCACTAAACTTAAATGCTGAAAAAACACTTAACCAATGAAGGATTTACTATTCTTTCAAGTAGATTAACCCAATTTTGAATCAAACTTAATCTACCTTCTACAAAGGGTGAGGGGTAACTTTAAATAAGACAACCCATTACTAAGGGGGATAGGGAAAAGGTCCCTTCAGCCAAATATCATAAATGAACTCTTAGGAACTCTTTGTTTTAGGTAACAGTGGCTTTGGAAAGTGTTTACTTAATTTTGGGGAAGGGGATGTGTTTGTCGCCACTGGGAAGAGGAGGATAATTGCTTCCAACATTCTTCTTGGTAGTTGTTATTGTGGGTTATCGGGTGAGATTTGGGTTGTCCAAATCGGATGGATCAACATCTATGTGAGTTGATACTGCATCATCCTCTCTTGCTTTGAGTGAACTCATCCTCAAGTTAAATTTGAGTACGCCATTCCATATGGTTCTCCCTATTTATCATAGTTTATTCTTATCAATCTCGGAATCATCGGAAGTTGGGGCACCTTTCTTATGAACCAAATACTGCATATAACTATTGTAGCAAGTTGTGATGGTGCTTTTGTCCACTATTTGTAGGGGTGGGGTAGGGTCAGTTTCGGTAGTGTGGTCTCCCAAAGGTTCACTTGGCAGCAGTGGGTTGTTGTAGTGTGGACTAAGGTCAACAATGTTGAAAGTTGGACTGGTTTCCAAACCAATTGGAGGCTCAACTTGACAGGCATTTGGCCCCAATTTTCTTAAAAATTTTGTAAGGCCTGAACTTTCTTTGTCGAAACTTGTGGTAGGTACTGATTGGGCATCGTTCCTTTCAAACATATATCATGATGTTATTGCCTTTGTTAAACCCTATATATCGCCAGTGACCATCCGCTGTTAGCTTGTATTTTTCATTAGTGTCTTCTAGTGCAATGCAAACCTATTTGCAAGACTTGGGATTGACAATCGGTCCATAATGTGTGTTGGGTTTTGGCTGCAAGTAACCTCAAAAGGAGATAGTTTGGCAGAGCGATTTTTGGCAAAGTTGTAAGCGAATTCGGCTTGGGCGATCATTGAATCCTAGTTTCGAGAGTATTCTTCAATGAGGGCTCAGAACAAGTTTCCTAATGAGTGGTTAACAACCTCAATTTGCCCATCCACCGGGGGTTGACATGTGTTGAGAATTGTAGTTTGATCTTCATTAGGCCTCATAATATCTTTCAAAAATGTCCAATGAAGCGAATGTCTCAGTTGGAGGCGATGGTTTTGGGAATCTTGTGGAGCCTTACTATTTCCTTAAAAGAAGAGTCTAGCAACTTTGGAGGCATCATTTGTACACTTATAAGGCACAAAATGCACCATTTTTTAGAATCTATCAACGATGATGCACATAAAGGTGTGTCCATACTCGGTTCGGGGTAGACCAAGGATGAAATCCATATTGAGGTCTTCCCACAACTTGTGTGGTACGGGTAACGGCTAATAGAGGCCATTATTTAGTTGTCTACCTTTTTCTTTTTGACATATCATATATTGTTTTACGAATTGGTCAACATCCTTGAACATCTTAGGCCTAAAATACTGTTTGCATATGAGAGCATCTTTTCTTGGTCAAATCGACTGCTCAACCCACCACTATAAAGTTCCGTGATAATCTGAAGTCGTAGGGCCCCCTTGGGTACACAGTTGGTTCCCTTTAGAGAGAAAACCATTGACAGTGGTGAAGATATTACCCGTCGTGTTGTTTCTAGAATTAGGCTGAAGTATGGGTTGAGTTGGTAGTGTTTTGGGGGAAGATCAAGTCCAGTGATTTCGTAGGACATGGTTTTCGGGAGATATAACTTATGGCTGAGAGAGTCCGCAACTTTGTTTAGGGCACCTAACTTATATTTCAATGTGAATGAATAATTTTGGAGGAAAGAGACTTATTTGGCATGATGCAAGTTTCAACTTTATCTAAGCATGAAGGAATTATAAAGTATTGTGGTCAGAGTATAAAATGAACTCCTTATAAATTAGATAACAATGCCAGAATCTTAGTGTTGTATCACAACATATAACTCAAAGTCCTTAGTTAAGTACCGTTGTTTAGCCTCGTTGAGCTTTTTGCTAAAATAGGCAATGGTTTGTCCCCGTTGGCTATGTCGATGTTGATGTGGGACATGTTACATTCTAACATGAAGACCTCTTTAAAGTCGGGTAGGGCTAAGACGAGGGCCTCAATGAGTTTTCGTTTAACTGCTTGGAAGTAGTGGTAGCGGCATCAATCCAAGAAAATGTCCCCTTTTTCATACAATAAGAAATAGGCATTATGAGAGTGCTAAAGTTTTCGATAAAATGCCGGTAGTAAATAGCTAGTCCGTGAAACTTTGAATATCCACACACTTTCTCCTTGTGCCGTCCTTGTTTGGAGCGAGGAGTGTGGGTACAGTACAAGGACTCAAGCTTTCCTACATGAGGCCCTTGGAAAGAAGATCATGGACTTGCCTTTGTAACTTGGTGTGTTTGGTTGGGCTCATGCGGTAGTGGAATAGATTCAGTAGTGTAGTGCCGAGAATCAAAGTAATGCAAAGTTGGATGTTTCTAAATGGTGGTAATTCATTGGGCAAATCAGGTGGGGATGGATCTGCAAATTCAGCAAGTAGTTGTAGTAAGGCAGTAGTGGTGTTGCTTGGTTCTTCTATACTGGAAGTGTGGAGGACAAGTGTGCAGAGGGAATGGCTTTCCTTGTAAGCGTCCTTGAATTTCTTAATTTAATAGACTCAAGGTGTTTGTTTGGTTGTACCGTGTTTCTTTCAGAGATTTTAGAACAAATTTAGTCCCTTGTGCCCATCATGTTGTACTTTTCTGTTGAATTGCCAAGGTCGTCTTAGAAGGATATGGCATGCATCCATGGGTATAACGTCAGTTGCAATTTCGTCTTCGTAGCGACTGATTGATAGCTTCACTCAACATTGCTCTTGAATGGCCACCTCTCCACCCTTCTTGAACCATGATTCTTTATATGATTGTTGGTTTTTTTACACTTAAACTTTAATTTGTCAACCATTTCACTGGAAATCGGATTGGTGCAACTATATTGGAGTCGATCATGATTAGGCACTGTTTTCCATAGGCTGTGCCATAGGCATGGAAGATGTATCTTCTCAACCAATCGTTCTCCCCTTGACTCATGGTTATAGTTAGGACTTTTTGGATGACAAGGAGTTCTGCTTCATTATCGGGTTCACATATTTTTTTTGAACTCATCCTCGGCAACCTCTTTAACTTCTTGGTCATGGGAAAGTTGGTCTACTAAATTAACGCGGACTTGATTACCTCGTTGGGGACACTCGTATGCCCCATATCCTTCCTTTCCATATCAAAACCACTCTTTGCCAATTACTCCTCTTTGAGCTGCCTGCCTTAGTAGAGTAAATGTACTGGGGATGGATCTAGTTGATTCAGGGCTCATGTTCTTGGTAGGTACAGGGCCGTCCCATGGGATTGCTCTCTTAGTCCTTCTAGAGGCTTTAAGTTTTGTCTCAGCCTTTATCGCCCTTTGATAGGCTTCATCAAGGGAGGTTAGATGATGTATCGTGAGCTTGTCATGGATGGGTTTCTTTATGCCACTCATATTATGGTACGAGCTAGTTATCGTCCTCCCATAGTTTAACACAGCTTAAATACTTGTAGAATTTCGCGGTGTACCCGACAACATATTGATCAACTTTTTGTTCAAGGAGGTGGAGATTTCGGTACAAGGTTTGTATGTAATCAAAAAGGAAGAATTTTTTATTAACATTAGGATCTATTTTTAGTCGAAGAAGGCTCCTAACGTGGAAATCCAATCGCAATAGACTTTAGGATCTATTTTTCCTTCAAATTCGGGGACAACTGCTTTTATTAACATTTTCAAGTGCTTGAGTCTATGCCTTCATAGAGAATGGAGCATGGGGAATTGTTATGGGTTATTGTGGAATATGGGTTGTGAGCAGCGGTTGGTCGTGGTGGTGGCTGCGAGGTATTGCAACTTGAATATTTGGTTTCAATTCCATCAAGTAGTTTTTCTGGAATGATGACGGGGCTGGCATGCTGGGTCTCTCTCTCTGTAGTTGCTCCCCTTATGAATTTTTCAAACTGATGCCATAAATTGGCATTTTCACATCACAAATATTCAATTCCATCTCGATATTATATGTTTGGGACTGGGGCGGTGTAGCCTTCTTGGTGTTGTATTCCCCTTAACCATTATTGAAGACAGGTTCTTTCTTTGATATTAAATGATGCGGATGTATATTTGAAAATAAATTAAAACTTATATTAATAAAAAGATAATTAAAATACAAGATAACAGTTAGGGAATCATTCAATCTACAAAGGGAATCACTAACTTTTGGTAGTCTTTTTGGGATGCACTCAATCTAAGCGTTGGGAATCATTCAACCAACAAATAACTTATAACTCCTTAAAGGAAATTAACTCAATTTTGAATCAAACATAACCTACCTTCTACAAAGAGTGAGGGATACTTTAAATAAGATAATCCATTATTAAGGGGAATAGGAGAAAGGTCCCTTCAGCTAATTATCATAGATGAACTCCTAGGGGCTTTTGGTTGTGGGTTAGTGCCTGCTACACTTGTAAAGGAACCGGAAGGTTGAGTATTTGGAGGTTAGTGCCTGCTACACTTGTTTCATGATTTGTACGTTGCATACCCCTTCCACGTCTAATCATTCTAAGCGTTCCTTCCGGTGCCGCTCTTTGGTATGGTAGGAGTCTCCCATTAATGTGGTAGACACGCCTACAAATACCCGATGGTCTTTGTCCGCTTGCCAATGAGGGCATGACGTGAGTTTCTCATCCTAGGAAATTTGCCTCTCTGCTCCTCCAAGGTCGGTTGCTGAAGGGTAGATGCTGCTTGAGTCAATGGCACTTCTTGAATCAGGATTCGTTGTGGGTTGGCCCATGCCTCCCAAGGACTTTGGCTCAGTTGTCTATTTGCTTAGATCCGTGGTGCTTTGGGACTCAATATTAACACCATATAATAATCTAAGTGGTCATTTACGGTCTAATTAAAAATTTTATAACTTATTTTTTGTCAATACTATACAAGGGTCTCATTTGTTAAGATTTTCATTTAAATGATTAAAAAAATTCTGGCTTTAGATACTTACATGCAATATATTTATAAAATAATGTGTGTGGGGATTTTTCAATCAAATATAAATAGTGAATTCTAATGAATGAACTTGCATAAATTTACTTTTGACAATCAAAATAGATTCTATTATTTAAAAAGCCCTGATTATAAAATTATTAGTTATCAACTAAATGTGATTAATAAAAATGAAAGTTAGATAAATAATAATTTAATTATAGGCTTTTTCTAAACGTAGAAAATAATGATCTTAAGTCATGTGTAAATGTTATTAAAAGAAATTTGGAAAAGAAATAAAATAAAATATTTGCCAAAATACTTAGGTCATGATATGATGAGGACATGACATTGGTTCTAACTAAGTTTAGTAACTACTAGGCTAGTTTAATCATCAGTATTTGCTTACAATATCAGAAAATGATGAGCCATATTAACGGCAAGAACTTTAAGATTCATAATATAGGAGTCTTAGTGATACAGCTTGCAAAGAAATACGATCTAAGATAGTAAAGGATTTAAAAAATGGAGTCTAAACGACAGACGATTGCGTCGAGTAAGAATGAAATCGACAAGTTAGTCATCGAATTAGAGTCGAATATGGGTACTCTTTCTGATTTTTCAAAATTGTCTCAGAAAAAATGTCTTGTGCAGTTTTTGTAATTGATTGTTTAAATTCCCTATCATGGAATCTTTTTGGCCTTTGGAAGTGCTTATAAACTCAAATTCTTTTTTGCAGATCCAAGGTCCAATAATTGCTGCATAAAGTAAAATTAGTGATGCGAAGAAAATATGATGCAATACCCAAAGATAAAAAATGGATGATACTCATGTAGCCTAATTGCAGTCTGGCCACTGATTCCAACTATCCTAAAAGAAGTGGAGAAAGCCAACTGTGGAAGCACTATAGATTCATTAAAGCTTAACAAGAAGGTTAGTTTTCTATAATTATTTTATTTCTTAGAAATTTAATTTATGTGCTAAGTTACAAGTTTACCTAACCCTGTT
The DNA here is from genome assembly GCA_028571085.2 of Nepenthes alata. Lineage (NCBI taxonomy): Eukaryota > Viridiplantae > Streptophyta > Magnoliopsida > Caryophyllales > Nepenthaceae > Nepenthes > Nepenthes alata. Next base: position 11,335 of record JAOVVI020009846.1, read on the forward strand.
TGACAAGAAATATTTTCATGCTTAGTTTAGGTTTGTGGTTGGTATAGGTGCCGATTTGTACCTATGGTAGGGGGTGGGTAATAGGTGCTAATAACTGTAGCAAAAATCTGGTTCTTATAATATATAATAGAGATATACTTATGAAAAATATATAAATGATATGCCAAAATATTGTCTAAAAACATTTTTTATTGAGGCAAAATATATTTAGGACGTGTATAAAAAAAGGCACACTTACCTGTGATATGTAAATGCCAGCATATTTAGCCAAATGTCTAAAAGCTCAAACTTGAGTAGCTTGAGCTTGACTCAAACTAAGTGATTACAAACTCTCTCTTGTTGTTTACCTCCATGGGAAATGTTGACCTGGCATTATGATTGCTAGTTTCTGAATCCTTCTTCCCCTCTCTCTCCTCAGTACTAGGGACCCTTCCCCACTAAATTTGTTTTATAGTGACATTTTAGCTTTAGTGAAACTTCTCTTATCTGCAAATAATGATGCCATAAAATTGTATAACCTAGTATCAATGAAAAAAAAATCAGTAATAATATTAATATATGGGTAACTGCATTTTGAATTGAAAATCTAGAATATTTGACTAGTTAGCTAAAGATTGTCTTAATTTAGGGAAAGAAACTCAGATACTGGAATGTGGGAAAATTTTTTTTCCAGGCATTTGCTTCAAGGGGAATTCATCCGTAGTTAAACATTTCAAAATTGAAATTCCCTCTTAGGTTATGCTCCTTTGCCATATTATATTGTCAACCCCAGATTATGAGGTCTGTGGGAGCACCAATGTTGTCAACTCTGCATAGGACTAGGAGCCATGATGGCAGTTTGCCTTTTGATCAATGTCCCATTTACTTGCTTTCCTTGCTCCATAACCACTCAAGTAATTGTGTCCATCGTGTGTGCATGGTGTACCAGTCATTCGTTGATCAAATGACCAACTTCTATTTTGCAGTTTCCTTGCTAAGTGGCATTCAAGCAGGGGTGGGTTCCACAAACATGGTCTATGGTTCTACTGTGGGTCCACTTTGACACTTTTGGTTAGCTTGCTATCTTGGGACTAACATCTCGGTCTCAAACATCCCAGCATTCGGACATCTCACTTCATATCTTTTCGGGGTTCAAGCTATCCGTGGCTCAAACGGGTTCAGACTATCCATTTTGTTGTCGTACTGACAAAAATAGTAGAATGGTGTTGATATTTTTAAGGAAAAATTTGAGATTAGTCATTTCAATAGTAATGCACATATTTGTATGCATTTTTTCAGAAGTTTTGGATTTAGTAAAGCATACTCTGTAAATAACAATTGTATATAAGACATCTTATTATTCCTTGAAAACTAAGGTTTTGGCCTTGATGCCTTTTTTAAATAGGAGGTCAACAAATGCTTATTGCTTCACCGTGAAAATATTGATTATACGAATCAACCGAAGGAATCTACTTATAAATGAATTTTAAAGTCCATGCTTAACATCACTTATTAGACTAGCTATAGACATGCCTAGACCTAGTGTAGTGATCGAACAAAGATTTAGGTGTCTGTCAATTGGTAGGGTGAGAATGGTTTGATGTATAAAACTGTTATTATGCATTCACACTAGTAGGTTTATACAAAATATATATGAATGAATACGATTCTATATTATCTAAAAGTGTTACAATGATGTAAATTAGATTTATTTGGAGATATTTTTGTTTAATTAATAACCATCTCAACATTTCATTGATGAAGACTTGAACATGGAAGAAATCAGTGACATTGACTTTTATTAAGATATTACATAATAAATTAAAACTATCATAAAATTACTTAATATTATGATTGTTGCGTTCTGGTTCCGCGGGGGTCCAGTCGGATCCGTGGTTTTCAGGCAACACAAGTGTTTGAAATGTAGAATGCGAGAGGAAGATTAACACTGGATTTTTACGTGGAAAGCCTCCCTATGAAGTGGGAGGAAAAACCACGAGGCTCTGGGCCTGTCAATATGCTTCACTATGATTCGAAGTCTTTTACAGAATAC
>JAOVVI020009847.1:0-13366 GCA_028571085.2 Nepenthes alata
TTACTATCCTAATGATAAGATAAAGCTTACCTACAAGCTACTAAAGATGGAAACATGCATAAAAGATGATGGGTGTCTGAGTGAAGTGTAATAATAATCAAGGCATTCCTATGCACAAATAATTAGGATTATATTTATATTTAACCTTCCCATTTATTAGCTTCCACAACTATATTAGTACACATAAGCATATAATAAAGTCACCCCAACCCTAATAAACAGCCCATGACTTGGAAAATAATTAACGATTGTTGATGGCACAATTACCAAAATGCCCATCTGATGATCTTGCAAATCTGATTTGACTGATCTTAATATAAATTTAACTTAAGCTCGCCTACATTAAATAGCTCAATAATTACCTTTAGTAATGACCTCCTAAGGTCAAAAGTCCAACAAACACAAATCTAACCGCCGGAGTGTTACAACTTGTCTAAAGACTTATGACACATTCAATCACTTAGTTTCCCGACTCATCAGACAACTAAGTTGTAAAAGCGTTCATCTGTGGCAAATTTGCGTGGTGCATAACCCCTATGCTCCCTAGCAACCCTTGACAATTAGCTGAGGACCCACTTCGCCTTCACAGCCAGACAACTATGCCTAATAATAGAAATTCTTGTCAAACAAAACCTCAACAGTATTTTCCTTCTTTTGATTTTGCAGATCAATGTAACTTGTGGAAAGGCATGATCAGTCCCTAATTGCTAGCTAATTTAAAACCTGAAAAGTGAGCACACCAAAACAAGCAATTTCCCTTTAGCTTAGTTGTTCAAATGTTTACCCATATTTCACACCACCAAAACCTCCAATTTTTGGCAATGTCTTCTTTCATGTGGTTCCTTGCAGTAAAGTGAATAACTAGCTACAGTTACATTCCTATGGTTAATGTGAAGCATAACTGAAGTCAGCTTCCCCATCTAGCCCTCACTTCTAAATTTGAATAGGGGTTTTTCATTAAAATCCTAATTTTCCATCTTTTTCTCTATCTTCTCTTGTCCTCTTTCTCAAATCACTTGTGCAGGGGAAGGGAAAAAGACGGGGATTCTCTGGTATCAAGCCCATGGAGCAGGTCCTTCTGGATCCACAACAAGGAGCCTCAGCTCCCCAACTAAAATTCTGGAAGATACCAGTCATATCCACTAAGTAGTCAGAAAGCCATTATAGAGAGAAAGGCACTCAAATCCTAACATTATCAAGTGCAAACTCACTAACTATTCATCTAAGGACCATATCATAAGCATTTTCCAAAATAATTTAAAACATGCATACTTTTCTTTACAAAAAAAAACAGTGCAGAGAAAACTGTCAATCAAATGCCTCTCTTAACAAACCACCTAAGTATGAACAACAACGTTCCATCAGTTTTCATCATTGATCATTTTCAAACAACATTTAAACAGATGCTTTACTCATTATAACTAAATTAAAGTGGCCGCCTAGGCATTCAAGTGACACAAGGGAGCTAGCAAGTTGCTTGAGCGGACTTCACGCAAAACTCGACTAAATCACTATGTTCACGTTTGAGCAGAATACAAGCTACTTGAGTCACTTCAAGAGTTGGATTCAATCCTAATGGAACTTAACTAGGAAGCTTGCGTGTTTAATAGAGGTTTTCATATTTTTAGAATATAATGTTTTCATGATTTATTAATTACATATTATTTACTAGATATCCCTCATACTTGCATACAATACAACACCATTAACCAAGCAGTATTTAATTTCAAGTGGACATACAGCTTCCTTATAGGAGGCTATAACCCCTAAAGCCTTTCACACAATTGATGCTCCAATTTCCCTGCTCTCCTACATTTGGGAAGTTGGAATCCTCATCATGGTGAACTGCAGATGATCATCATTGGGGCACAGGAAATAAATAGCAGATGAAAAACAATAGTGGAGAAGATCAAGGCTAGTGATGCTGCAGAGACAGGAAGTAGCAGTTAATTATCAGTGATTGATTATTCAGGACGTTCAATGCCCAATTCAAACATTATGACCTGAGTTTGAGCTGGCTTTATTGAAGCTTATTTGAGGTGCAGAATCAAGCTTAAATTCAGTTAAAACTCACCTGAACTCAAACTCATTCACACCCCAGAGCACACCACATCAGTGGATCCATTATACTCTTTCCTCAAAAAGAACTAAGCTCGCTCCATTTAATTTTGGAGTTTTAACCTTTCTGCTTGTCATAACATCATTTTTCAATCTCCACCAAAAAATCAGACCTTTATAGTAGTCAAAATACATTAAGGCTTGAGGCACCCACATCTTGGGATTTACATAAGGTCAAATGTACATAGTCTTATCCCTGTCACTATAGAGAGGAAATTCCATGGTTTGAACCTGTGATCTCTAGGTGACCATGAAGCACCTTTATTGCAACGTCAATACTCAGCCTCTTGTACCCACCTTTCCATGGATGCTTTTGTTTTTAGTAGCCAAAATACATTGAAAAGCTAAATTATACGCATGCTTCATGTTGTCCTCCAAATCAAATCTAGCAGCAATCAAATATCCTTGATGCGCAAAGCAGTTGCAACATCCTTAACCACCAAAACTACTCACAAACATGTAGAAACATTAAGACATTAAACCAAGACCTCCAAAAAATGAAAGACAAACAAGCAGCTAAATATATTAGACCTATCTGCAACCGATGCTTATAAAAAATTTCTGAAATTGGAGAAAAGAGGACTTAAATTACTCTACCTGAAACTTGTAGAGGTAATTAAAATGTTTATACGTTTCACAATAGTTGCAGATACGAGCCACTGCTGCTGCTGTATATTGTTTTGTAATTGCATCTTGTGATGTTTCAGACAACATTCTCATTGATAATACTTCCTCCAAAACAGGCATGGCCCCATAACCAACACATGATTCACACAAATCATCAATGGTCCCATAATCAGTAGCCAAAAGATCCGATCTTTGTGAAGATGAAGAGGTACTGGTCCCAGGGGAAGACGGTTGAGGAGGTGGAGGAACAGAATTTGAGGGAAAGAACAATAAGCAGCCCTCTTTATAGTGTCCATGTCGGAACATAAAACTAAGCAACTGTCGACGAGCATACTGCAAGGAACAGATCATAGACTAACACAAGGATAATAAAAATATTGCAACCTTTAATGACAACCCATCAGTTAAAACAATCACATCTGCCTGTAAATGTGAAAAGAAGCGGAAAACGAAATGCATGAGCCAAATTCCATAAAAAGTCAATGAGCATAAAAAATTTATTTTCCTGAGATTCAATGATTAACTATTCAGTTGATACCATTATCCGCCTACAGCACATCTTACTAAATTCTCATGCAAAGAATTCTTTCTGAAGAAATACAAAAGCTGTGCGTTCTATGCATGTTAAAAAATAGAAAGAAGCAGGAACTCACAGTGGAATACTGGCTACAGTCTCAGGAAGAGTTGGACACTGCCATTCTAAAGATTATTATATTTTCAAAATGACTGCATATTTGTTGTTTATATACCAAACTGTCTCCACTATAAACTCAAATATCCCTGACTAAAATTGAAACATAATAATCATTAGGGTGGCAGTGTCCAACACAACCAAAGAACACAATACCGCAATTAAAAGATGCTAGAAGGAACCAGAACCAAACAGGACATGAACATGTCCGACTTGAAAAATTAGAAGATGCTAGAAGGAACCAGAACCAAACAAGACATAAACACGCTTGACCTGAAAATAACACGAATGTACCTTAAAGTAGATTGATATTTGACTTGTTTTTTAATGTTCTATATATTGAGCATACACGCAAAATCGACAGACCAAAACATGGAACAGACATGATAAGACAACATTTCTCACGATGGATAAGCCCTGCTGTCCCAGCAGAGCCAAGGGCTAAAAACCAAAATCCTCCAGGGTTGAGACAAAGGAGTTAAGACACAACATAGCACCTCATTACATGATGAATCCTCAAGACTTTATATACAGAGTCATAGATAAAGTGTAGTGCATTACTTGCAACTTACTTCTTGTAAGTAGTTCACACACTCAAGGTAGCGGGAGCTGTCCAGGTTGCTGCGTGGTCCATCATCGAAATCTGGAACATTCAGGGTGCTATTATTTGCAGACTCTTGGAAACGCCTTGATCTTTCAGAACGTGGAAATGTAGATGGCATGTGTAGAACGTTAAGATATGAATCAGCAGAAAGAGAGTCATCCAGTATTGTTGGTGCACTTCTAGCCAGATGTTCATACCTGCAATTTATGTTAGATCAGTCACAAGCTTCACCAATGATTGTCATAATTCTTATATATGATCATGCATATTTGGACTTCAGAGCTAGCAAGGAAATGATGAGCAAAAGGATTGTATGGCAGTAAAGAATCTACGTACCAAGTACCAATGCTAGATCAGTATTGTTTGTTTTCTAAATAAACAAATATAGTGATGAGGCCAATTTTTATTCCTCTCACTTTTCCAGTTGTAGATCAATGAGCAAATTTGCAAAAGGATAAATGAGGTAATACCATTATGTCCTCGTGTTATTTATAACTAAGAATTTAAATATAGGAAAAAGGGAGTAATGTTGGTAGATATTGCATTAGTCTCTCATGCGCTCCTTGAATCAAACAGCCCATGACCAAGATCAAACAAAATAGAAAACTAAGATAATTACAGAATTATTGGAATCTTCAATTGGACAATTAAAAATCACACGTAGGTTATATGTAGCTTACATAGAACGAGCAGCAGAGACATCAACTGGAGGACCACTCTCAATTGAACGTATGATCTCCTCTATGACTGGTGCAGGGTCATTTTTGCACAACTGAAGAGCTTGCCTGCAATTCATTAGAACAATATCACAAAAACCCACCCACCTTAACCTCAACCCTTCCATCCGAGAAGCATGTGAGCTACTTATGTAGACACCAAAAATGCAAAGGAAAATCAGGAAACTCAAAAGGTCACATAATAACAGATGACATGAGAATAGCACACATACTTGAATTTCACACGGGCTTGGTCATAGTGCTCAATCCGTAGCAAAGCATGGCCCCATGCATTCCATACCGGGAAGGCATCAATCTAGAAAAAGTAAGCAGCGAGCAGAACAGTCATTGAATGAATTTGAAATAAACTAAATATCACGGGCCATGTGTATGATATACCTGACATTTCTTGCATGTGTATACAGCCATACTATAACGTTCATCAATAATCAACCTGTCACGAAGAAAGGCTGATGATTCCTGGTCAGCAATGTCATCAAGAGAAGCTGCAATTCCTGATCCTAGAAGACTCTGAAGCAGTTCTGCACGTCGCAACCAAATATCTGCCCGTGACAAAAGCTCAGATAATTCATCTGTGGCCTGACTACCAAAACTAGAGCTTCCAGCATCAGAAGATGCATCATCAGCATCCCTACTTCTTTCAGAAATATTAGATAAATCACTACCACCAACAAGCTTTCTAAGAAGCGATCTAGCATAAAGCAGTCCCTGCATATACAGCACCGAAGTGTTAATATTGTATCATCTAATTGTGAAAATCATAATCATAATGACATCTTTCACTGATTGTGACTTATCTCCCCCTACTCAAAAGAGGTTGGGCAGAAGCTGCAACTACAGAAGGAAACAGGGATGAGGATTCATTCATTTGCTATACACATAAATCCACGTATGTAGACCTTTCACAATATAGCTAAGCCATGCTCATTAATAAAACCATTGTCCCTGATTTTACAGTCCAATGCCTTGACAAGATATTCACCTGCACGAATGTTTCTGTTGCATGATACGCTTGACCAATAATTTCCATTGAGGCATCTTCAGGCAACTGTTGGGAGCTCAAATTCCTCTTCATCTGTTCCATGCACAAGTCCATGGACCCTTTCGCAGATACCGACTCATCGGAACACAAGGAAAGAAGAGCCTGCAAAGCAGAAACTTAAGCCTTTAAGCAAATTGGTGGCAGCAACTCTACGGCTCCAAGGCTCTGTGGATAGTACAAGTTGACAGAGATTAAAACATAACTGCAGAGTGTAAAGTGAACACTGAATCTTAAATTCTCTATAATAATGCACCACTAAGAATTGTCCAACAGTGTTTTGATGACATGAAAAATCATATAAACTTAAATAGATATCCCCTGAAACTCTGGAAGGCAGTCAATCGACTACCAAATCCTAAATATGCATACAGAAACAAAATATACCAAATCATGTCTATAGAATATTTCATGTTAATAGTTTTAGAGACCTCCCATTATCACTTAATAGAAATTCGAAGAGTTTGATTCCACTGAAAAACACTCCAAAGAGTCTAATAAACAGGCCCACTGAAGAGGCAGCTATGAAACTAAGGAAGACAGGTGCAAAGAAAGGGAATAACCATCCGTGTTGAACTGCTTCATAAGAAACCAATGATGACTTAGATCATCAGAAGGTTGCACAAAAACAAAGATAACACATCTCAAACAAGTCATATGTACGCATCCAAACACCAAGATATATCTTCCACCCCGTCCCTCTCTTCTTTTCCTTCTCCCTTTGTGAGGAAATCATAACAGCTTTCCAAAGGTTTACAGGCCATTTATCATCTTATAAATGCGGTGCACAGTTTCATGGGAAGAAGGTAGTGTTATTCCCATGCCTCATATTGGTGGATGGCACTCCATCTTGGATTATTAGTTGTAAGATGATGGAAGTAACCCAAGATGCATTTTTTGTTTTTTTGTTTTTCACTTTTCTTACACTATGGGGAGTGAAATGTCTTCTTCATTCCAGCTCCAACCAGACAACCAAAAACTCCTTACAAAAATTGATCCACAAAAGGTTTTTTAACTATCAAATTTCACTCAATGCCAGTCATCAACAAAAGAAGCAATGAACTGCAAGGGCTTTTAATTAATAAAACATTGAACTTTAGGTGCTCAAATCACCCTATTATACACCGATAATCATTTAATTATGTTGGATCTCATCTTCTTTCTTTATCATAAAAATCAAACACATAATTCTTTTCATACCTTAAAGAGTATAATATCAGGAGCACTGTCATATCGGTGAGAAGAACGAACAGCATCATCCTTCTTTGTATCACCAGTGAGCATCCATTCCTCAGCAATTGACACAGAAGGAAGTCTTTCTTGCCCGTCTGCAGAATATGATGAAGAGCGATCCTCTCGAATTCCAGTCATTGCTTCCCAGGCAATTTTTTCAGGTGGCATTAACCCAGAACTCTTTCTCTTTCTATATGTCTCTTTCGGGGTAGTCTTATCGCCAGCATTACGGGGAGTCCAAGAAAAAGCTCGCCGAGCCTCTTTTTGCAAGTTACTTAAACTGCTTGTAAAAGATGACTTTGTTGGTGTTCCTGTTCTCGCTTTCTGTTTAGGTCTAGGACCAGAAACAGATATTCGCGATTCTCTGGAAGCAGAGGTGATGCTAACGGTAATAGCCTTGGCAGCATACGTAAGAATCATGTTATTGTCCCTCAATGAAGGAAACTCTTTAAGGATCTGCAAAATAGTAGAATCCATATATTTTCAAACGGGTGAAAAAGAGCAAATGCGATTTCTGTTTCTTAGAACATACGAGAAAATATCATGAAGCACCCAAAAAAAAGAAAGAGAACCTAATGATTCATTACTACAAACAAAGGCATACAACATATCTGGCTGAAAGGCTTACCAGGGAAGCAGATTCAAGCTGCTTTCTCATAATCAGAACCTCAAGAATTAAGTGAGGGTACTCATGCAGTGAAGAGCATCTTTGCTGCCATGGCAATGGTAAGGCAGAAAGCACACGAAGACCTAATGCCCATGAATTCAACCTAGATACCTCAGTATCAGATAAATTTTCATCTCTTCGCTTCAGGAAAAAGTGGACCTTCAGAAAACAAGAACCATCAACTTTACCAGAACAGAACTTTCATCAACTGTTCAATATTAGCAAAACCACACACCACAGAGAGAGAGAGAGAGAGAGAGCAACAACAATTATGATCACGAAGAGAATGTCAATTCCAGGAAGATAGTGATTACAAGAAGTTGCTTGGACTGCAAGTTAGGTAAAAGTTGCATTGCGCCCATTACAACAGGCAGTGCATCATCAGAGCCACTTAATGAGGAAAGAAATCGTGAAGCCTCTGCAGGGCCCCCTCCATTAAGCGGGTCTGCCATTAGAAGCTTTACAAGTTGACGGCCATGTAATTCCCTTCGCAGATCAATCGACAACCCTGCACTTTCAGCCACCTCTAAAGCTGCAGAAACAGCACCTTTTTCAGCCAACTTAAGAGCCAGCCCCTCAGGATCCTCCTTACATGCAGCTTCTACCTGACAGATTAAGAGAGGAGGAAAAGAATCTCACAATGCCAAGAATAAAGAAAAACATCATTTATCATCAGCACCAAACTGTATAAACTACCTCCTGCCAACTTCTGTAGTGATCATCTGCAGCCAATATGTGCCTGTACCTCTGCAATGCTTGTTGCCTTTGCAAGACCTAATTAAAAACAAAGAAGCATGTTAATCAGCTGTCAATTTGCAGTAAAATAAATCAGATGCTGACTGTTTATTTCACAGGACACAACAGCTATCATGCAACTTCAACACCTTTTTTGCGGAAAAAAGGATGAATTTATTGTATGAGACAGGTATAAGCAAACCTTTTTTGCGTTGTTAATTACTCCGGACAAATCAAATAGCAATGCGAATTATTAAGCATCCACATTTATGTTATTTAAACAAAGGTTAAAGAAAAATAAAAACTCAGAACAATAGAGGAGTATGCCAAGAAATCAACATGGTTTTATGCCAAGAAAAGCATCCACTATTGAGAAGTTTAATGAAAGTTTTGAGGGAAAAAGTATCTATGCCATGTTGTCATTAAATTTGAAGCCTTATGAAAGAGTACCACAGGCAGTTTTATGCTGGGATACAGATAACAGAGTGGTGAGGACAGTTTTTGCACTAGGAATTTTCCAATTGTGATAGGTTTACATCTGGGGTAAGTATTCAGTCCTTACCCACTTGCTTAATTTATGCTGAATAATAGATGCAACATGAGCTTCCTTGGTGTCTGTTGTTTGTTAATAATATTGATCTAATAATTGAAGTAGATGAGCAATAGAGTCAGATTAGAATAATGCAAAGGATTTAGAATCCAGAGGGTTTATAGAAAGTAATTTAATATAGAGTACATCAGATGAAAAATTTCAGTAATTCTAGGTGAAATGTGCTTAAAAATATCATTCTAAGAGTGAGTCTTATCACAATGATAAGGATGCTCAATTGTGACCTAAAAATTATGGGTTCAAAACACAAAAGCCCCCCATCAATGGAGGAGTAAGGTTGTTTACATCTAACACTCACCTTACCAAGTCATTAAAGGCACAACGCATGTCAAAGCGCAAAAGGTCTTAGGGGCATAAGCGCAAGCCTAATGGAAGTAAGGGGCACATTTTGAAACACCAATATAGAATACTCTTGTAATGAATTCCAATGGTCCAAGATAACCCTAGAAGAAGAAACTCCAAAAACTATTTATGACAATATCATAGATTCATAATTTAACTAACAATATAAAAACTAGCTATTAACAAGCACTGTTTACTACAAACACATATAATTGATAAAATTCATTAACGAACATAAAATATTGCTCACAAGCTACTCACGGTAAAGACTAATATTTATCATCCCTATCATTGAATAAAATTCATCTTCTCCTCCTTCCTTAGACATGTAGGCTTGAACGGCTTCTTTGTATTCATATCTCTCTCTAAGTTAGTATCTCTCTCATTTACAAACTTCAGTGGAGTAGCCTTAGAGGCACTTGTATCACAAGGTTCACACATTCTCAATTTAGAGTGATATGCAGCTTTGTTTGCTCTACCAACTTTATCTATAGAACCACATATCAAATAATCATTCTCAAATATAAATCTAATACCCTCATCAGATTTTCCATCCATCTTTATAATTGACCACTCATTACTTTCATTAATGCCATCATCACATACCTCAAGTTAGTATTAAAAGTACTAATTAATCCAATGGCTAATTCAAAAAGAAATAATTTAATTTTTTTATAAAAAAACCTACGAGACCCTACAAGTGTGCATGGAGCACCTTAAAGCCTCAAAAAGCACGTGCACCTCATAGCCTCAACATGCACCTCTTGGAATGAGCCTTGTCTAGGCATACAAGAGACACCAGACTTTGAGCACTGAGCCTAAGAACACCTTTAAAAGCATTGCTCACTAGACCTTATGATTAGGAAACCTTGTGCACCCGGCCACCCCTTTAAGAAATCTTATTCCTTTGGAACTATAATTTGAAAAAATGGCACGATTTAATAAGATATGATGCAAAGGGCTAGGGCAAGTTGGTTAAATAGATAGCATTATTTGGGAGTGTTATTTTTGTATATATTTTCAAATTACATTCTATCATTTAATTTAGTAAAATTATCTAATTTCACATAGCAATAGATAAAAATATTAGTCAATATTTTGACAGTGTAGCAAATGCTGTCGTATCGGCAATATATGCAATACATTGGCTGATATGACCAATATAGTTGTATCTATCTGTGACTTTTAAAAAAAATTTTCTTCTAATTTATCCGATACTGATATATATTGTTCAATACATATATGACTATAATTAACACCGGTACCGGTATTTTCATTTATATGGCACATAAATAGCATTCCAGGCTCAGATTTTCTAAATTGGAATTGAATTTAGTTCTTAAGCTTTGAGTGTCAATTGTTTAACATCACTATCTCCATTCCATAAGAACCACCCATACATGTACAAAATAAGAACCTCATTCTTTAGAGGATCACTTTGAGGCAGGTGGCAGCTGCACATAGTGAGGACATCCAAGGCAGCATTCATCTCCCATCTATGCAAATATCTGTAAAAGAAACTCAGTAAAATCAGAGGATCAAGGTTAGAAACTTGAAAAGAGAGTAAGACAAAGCCAAAAGGATGTATACTTGCAGCTGCTTAATAACTCAAATACACAATCCATCATATCCACTGATATAGGGGAAAAAATTTATATTATTGCAATTAAATTCTTAATTTTGCATATCAGGAGTCATTTTTTCCCCTTGGAGATCACAAGCAAATACAAATATCAAGAACAGATGAAAGCATAAGAATAGTGAACACACAGTTACAGATAAAGGCTAAGCATGTATGATTGATAAGATTGCCAAGTGTTTAAAATTTAATGCTATCAGGAACCACTAACTAAATAAAAAAGAGTACTCACTTCAAAGGAACAGTAAAAACTCACCCAAGAAGTGACAGGATAAAGGAAGCTATGTAGAAAGGGAGCAAGGGACAGAACAATAGGGTCGCATATAGCATATTTAGTTGGAGTTTTTAAAGATCAAAATCATAGTCTAATTTTATTAGGGTGATTGTTGTTTGATTTCTTTGGTTTTGTCTCACAAGTGTATTTCCAGGGACCCTTTCTCTCACATCTTCAAGTAGACTTCAATTATTTGGCAGATAGAGGTCACTGTTTAGTATTCTTTAGACTCCATCAATGCCACATTGCCAACACATTTTTTTCACTTTTTTTCCCATAGAGGAAAATAAATTATTGCTGTAACATACACCTGAGACAACTGTTTTGCAGTGTGATCATTGTCTAGTCTAATTTAACAACTCCCTATTTACCAAACTCTAGGAAAGCAAAATATGATTTAGTATTGAACTATGCACAACTGGACAAGAAACTTTCAAGGTCTACGGATATGACATCGTTAAAAAGTACTTTGTGAATTTTGAGGTGCAGAAACTACATTACTGACCTCTTCCACTCTAAGACAACTATGTCTTTCCGTCAAGCTTCTCTCCCCCACTTTTTCATTTTTCCTCATTTTTTTAATTTAAAGAGAGGTGGGAGAATCTCAAGGAAACAGTGATGGGAGGATGCCAAACATTTATCCAAGACAAATCATGCCTTTGTTGGAAATACATCTCAGGAGGGAAAAATCATCCTTGCACTACTAAGTTATCCATATTATCAACCCATCATATTTGCTTATTTTCAACATACATACTTGAGGGCTAGCCTGGAAGCCAGTTGTTTGTCCTTCAACCTGAGGCAATACTGCCAGCTGTTATTCCATGTACTTTGGCATCCATATCCAGGCAATCTTTCAGAGTTCAAATGATTTTCGTCACTATGCTCAATTAGCAGCTTGAGTAACTGGTCTGAAGCTCCATGACGTAAGAAACGATCAGAAAGTGCAAGGGCATCTGCTAAATTTCCCTCTTCAATCAACCTGTCAAATATAAGTGAAAATAATTGGATGCTATGTAGATCTAAACACAGTCAGGTAACATCAGCAAAATAAAAAAACATGAAAGTGTAACCACAATAATCAGAACCATGCATTACGATGTTACAGGATAAGCAAGACTACTATGGACTTATCGTGAAGGAAATGGCAACCAAATGCATAAGACTACTAGATTGTGAGATTTGAGGAGGGTCAGATATGTACAGCCTCACCACTACATTGAAGAGAAGCTGTTTTCAGAGTTTGAACCCATGACCTTCAAGTCAGGTTACAATGGATCAGTCTTATTGCTGCACTAAGTCTCACCCTCGCCTTAGAATGAAGAAAAAGATTATGATTAATTGAATCAAACATGGACTAGGACAAACGTTAGGAAAATTAAAGAATTTTAGCAAGGATATCTAAGTTTTATTGAAAAAGCATGCAATAGTCCACAACCCACACTGAAGAAGCATTCCCTTGAAAAGACCAACATAAGTTGTTAGAACAAATCCGGATTACCTCTAAACAATGCCAGTTCAAAATAGGTATGAAATACAATTGATTAGAGACTCAATCAGTCAACTGATGTTACAAACCAAACTCCCTCTGAAAATCAAAGCTCTCATCTGAGACGAAAACCATAATCATCTGAGATTTACTCAGCAAGGATAGTTTTTGTATCAAAAAAGTTATATATTTAGTGAAGTGCTCAGAGATACTAATATTAAATATTCTTAAGACGAAACATTCTTTCAGTTGATGTGATCCCAAAATATGTATTCTCTTCCCTTATCAGTTTTGATTAAAAAAATTTCCATGAAGAAACTTTGTACGATCAATAAAAAGAAAAAGAATTACAATCACTCAAATTTTATTTAACTCATCAATAATACCTTCAATAATAGAGTTAGGATTCTTATATAGATAACCGTCATTCTAGGTTAATTAGAAAACAAATATAATTTCCTAACCAACGATATTTTAAAATTAGGAAATAATATAATACAATATCCTGAAATAAAAAATAAAATCGTATCAAATAGAATCTCACAAAATCAAAGAAAATAA
>JAOVVI020009848.1:0-13366 GCA_028571085.2 Nepenthes alata
GTATAAAAAATATAATAATATATACTATTTTTACTATGAAAAACCCTTTTCAACTAATGAAAAAAATTACGAGACAAATTTTAAATAAATTCATAACAATAATAGCGCCAGTTATAAATAATTCCCTCCGAAATTCCTTTACTACAATTTTAAGTGAAGAATGATTGATTACAATCCCCTTAATCCACCTAATAACCCACACAAAAAATACTACGAGAAATAAGAGCAACCAAACGAAACATGTTCTACAAAACCACTCTGGAATAACATACCTGAAATTGGCAAAGAACGAAACTCAAATCGGATTCAACCAGATGTTGAATCTCTTCATCTTTTATCCTTTTCTTTTTTCTCTCTCTATGCGGCACTCCTTATGCGAGAACTAATTTCAGAATAACCCTAAAATCATGTCAAGAGCGATTTCTTTTTTCTCTTCATCTTCACTACAATCCCGAGTGAATAATAGTTGATTACAATCTCCTTAACACACCTAATAACCTAGCCAAAAAAGTACAATGAGAAACAAGAGCAACCAATCAAAATATGTTCTACAAATCTACTTTAGAATAACACACCTGACATTGGCAAAGAATGAAACTCAAATCGGATTCAACCAGATGTTGAATCTCTTCATCTTTTATCCTTTTCTTTTTTCTCTCTACGCGGCACTCCTTATGCGAGAAATAATTTCAGAATAATTCTAAAATCATGTCAGGATTGATCTATACTGCCAACCGGCGCTTGAGAGCCCATAGGGTGCGTTGAGCGCACGCCCACTGTGTTTAACACACGAGTGCTTTGTCAAGCGCGCCTTAGGCACTAGACATTTTGGAAATACCACTCGAAAGCGTTTTAGGCATCCTCCAATATGGAATCAGCACACAAGCGTCAATTAAGCGTCTGTTATGCCCCACTCTATTGATGTTCAACTGATCCTTAGCCGACACTCACACGAATATCACGTGACCCTTCATTATCTTTTATCATTTGGATGACCATTCATTTATTGTAGCACCCATAAGAGAGTGATCAAAACCCAATAAATTTTCCATCAGGACCTTATGGGGAACCCTTTACCTTTATCGGCGACCATCATTACTTGCCCTTCGGCAACTTCCCCTCCAATGAGATCCCAACGTCGGCCTTTACAAGTTTGAATGATACCCTATTCCGCTCCACCGAGCCTGGAGTATTTTCACTCCACTTCAACTTCTCCTTTGCGATAAAATCACTCCCCCTAACACTCCTCGACCTCCTCTACCCACCACATTGATTAATACCCCCGTTGGTCACCTTAACGTTATCTTTCGTAACCGAAACCTTCATCAAGTACCAGCCTGATTGCTAGCTTCCCTTTACCACAATTAAGGCACATTTCATGAATTTCCATTGGCCTTTTCCGAACGCTATACAAAAGCCTTAATCATCAAGTTTTTCGATTTAAATCACATTTAATCGCAAATCCGAAGTATATAACACGCCCTTCAACACAAGCTTCATACTGTTACTTATTTGCAAGCTAATGTTCCCGATGCAAACAACCCTCAGCGAACCATTGTTATTCATTTTCAATGATAATGAATCAACCTCGCCCTTGTTGCTACAACTAAAAGTTTTGGGCTACAATTCTAAGAAAAACAGCGTATAATTTTTAAGATTTAAGCCCTTAAATTTATGCTTATACATATTGTTGTTATTATGGACATATAGTTGATTAATTGAATAGATGATTTAGTGTTCGAGTGTCGGATCGGGTCTGGATGGCGGTGGTATTGCATGAGTAGTTTGGTGGTGATAATGCATTTTATATAATTATGACATTATAAATGAGATTAACATAATAATAATTCCGGTGATAATTAGGTAAAGTACTACAAGGCAAGGTGCTAGTAGATACTTGAACGTGAGAGGACACAAGTGATTTTCGGTCTGGGGTATAGACAGGGTGTTTAGATGATATATATTACGGTTCGTAGGGGCACAGTGGAATGATAGGAGTTGGATGTTTAGTGTAATCATGGATCTTCCTTGTTCTTATTAATAATGATCTTATTTGTGTTAGTTTTGATCATGTTAGTACGATTCTTACCGGTAATAAATGACATTTTTATCATTGCATGTAATGGAGTCCCTTTGCTCTATACTATATAAGTATACTTTTTTGACTTCTCACAGTAAAATAAATGAGATTATATGAAAATATTATTATTTTAAGGAATAAAAAATTTTAGTGTGGTCAATAATCATGTAATTCTAATTTTAGTACCATGATGGTGATGAGGTCTATTACTTAGTACAGATGGATGATTTAGATCATGTGACCATCGTATGATATAGTATCGAAAGATAATCACAACGAAAGATACTAGAGTTCATAAATTAGGGCGATTTTCATACTCTTTGCGGGCAGACGGAATTTGAGTGATACTATTCTCAGACCTTTTATGGTGATATTCCTAGGGGAAATTTGGGTGGTGATATTCTTTTATCCTTTGTGGGTGAGGAGAAGTTAAGCATAGTTGTTCACATATTTTATGTGGGCGGTACAAATGCACTTTTGTGAGATGTTTATACTTAATGTATCAGAATTTCGTAAGCCATGAATTGGTTGCATATCAAACTTATAAGTATTGGTTACCTCGTGGTACAAACTCAACCAATAGAAGCTAACATATGTGTCCTTTGGTCCATATTAATAGAATAATATCCTAAAAATTTTATGATATCTCGTTATTATTGATATAAATATTCAAGTTTAAATATTATTATAATCATGATTAATTGAGTTAATTAAAATTGAGATCAAAGAAATATGAAATTTATATCAAAAATCAAATTTAAACCTGGTCACATCGAGTTGATGAATATCCGACCGACGCCCAACGCACGCCCATACATGGGATGGGTAGAGTGGCACCTAAGCGCACTTTCCAGTATAGATGCACTCAAATCACACCTGCAACGCGCACAAGTAGAATGACTGCGCTCGAAGCGCACCTGAGGCAGCGCTCGTACGTTGCAGTGTCCAATTGTAACCACTGACGTGCCCCCGACCAATGCTCGAGCACCACTACTGTTACAAATAGGGGACCCGGATGAATTTCGGTCATTTTTCTCCAGAATTTGAGAGATGAGATAGAAGGAGAAGAGAGAAAAAGACAAAGAAAAGGCTAGAGAAGTTTAAATTAAGTATTTCCAAGGAAGAATTTCGATAAATTCAAATTAAGACAAAAGCATTCTAAGCCTCTTTTCCTTTGGTACTATTCTTTTTTCAATTCTCAGAGCATTTCTTGTTTAGTATACTCACACATGACATAATTTCGTAGTTAAAATATTTATGTTTAACATGCATATAATATTCTTCTCATTTTGTTATAAAAATACATAAAATTCATATCTAAACCCATATATATTGTAAAATTTAGCTGATTTCTACAGTTTTTCCTTCATGCATCTTTGAAAATCTGATATAACGCCTCTGCATATTTGACTTTCGTACACAACCTTCTTGCATATTTAAAAACTGCTAAATAAATGCTTTATATATTTTGAAAATTCACATAATTTCTCATCCTGTTTGCTAATAAAGATAAAATTGTTGAATTAACTTAATGATGCTAAATTTTCCTACACTACCTTGCAAAATTGGCATTTTATGTTTTAAATTTTATCATGGCTAAATTTTTACGGAAAGTTTAAACATTGCATGTTAATAATTAGCAAAATTTTAAAAGAAAGTTCTATAATTATGTCAAGAATTATAAGTATTTTCTCTAAAATGAAAAAATTAACAAATATAAAGAATTGTGCAGAGTTTTCATAAGTATATACATTGGACCATGGTATTAGTTCAGCAAGTAGTATATTATGGCATATATTAATATATTATAATGGTAATCGAGATTTGAACATATCATTTACGGGTGAAAGCAGCGTTCGACCCCGTCTACAGGGTTTTATATACGGCGGCCCACTTACGGGTCTTAAATAGTAACGTACAACCTTTGGTTGTATGAAAATAAATATAACTCGACTTTTAATTATCCGTTTCTTTAATCGGTGAGGCTCTACTGGCCATTGGTCTCTAAAAAATCATATTTTATCATAACTTGATGACATAAATTAAATAAAAACATGATACGTAAAATCAAAAAAGCTAAGAAAAAGTATTGTCATGAAATTTCTTAGTATTGCACAAAAATCTGATACATTGTTCATTCTGATATATTTTTAATACAAGTTATATGTTTATTTATGCAAATAATATACCTTGTTAAACTTTTGACTTACTCCTTACTTCTATTTTACTATTCTCTTTAGATAAGAGGTTCGGATACTAGCAGGATGATCAAGATTGAAGAAGAAACTGTTCGAGGATCTTGGAATTATAATTATGAAATTCTGATGTTGTATTTTGATTCCGACCAGTAGTCTAATGTTGTTTTTCAGACAATAGTTTGTATAAGCAATGTTATGAGATCATGGATGTAGATTAATTTAGTTATGGTTTGTAAACATGGATGGTCGGCTGCTCAACAGTAGACAGCAGTGGAATTTTAGTTTCAATTAAATTGTGTACTCTAATTATGTTGGGATTAGATAAGTTCCTTATATAAAATCCAATGTCACGATTTGGGTCAGCATCAGAGTCACATAAGATATCGCATATTTCAGGTCCTGTGAATGGTTAACATTATTTTATTTTGGTCGGTCGTTGTATTGACGTAAGGTTCACATTCAAAGTTAATTGGATTATTAATAAAATAATAAATATTAACGACGGGATCGGGATTTAGGACATGACATGATACCTCTTAAATTTGGGATTCAATATAATCTATGAATTGTATTCAATGGAATTCATTCAATGAAATTCAATTTACGTAAAATCTATTATATTTTATCATTATTTAAATTTGGAGTATTTAGGTAACTTGTACTGATATTCGAACCCAAGAAATCCCTATCTTTCGTACGATATTGGACTCAAGGGACCCTGTCTATTATTGATGAAATTTTAACTATGTGGAATCCTTTTATCTTCATTATATGTAAGTCTAGTGGGACCTATTCTTATTATTATCTTTGAGTCATAATTACAACGAGTTATAGAATCTTCGACAGAGTTTATGGTAGAGCTTTATATTGTCATCACATTTGTATGTCTTGATGTTATTCACTCGAGATGATTATTAATTATTATGTATTGTTGATTATTATTACTTATATAATAATTGGGTCTCTATTATATTTTATTGCCTCCAAATTTAAGCAAAATGCGAAGCGTTAGTGGAAGATCCTTCATTTGCTGTGAGATTACAAGTAATGAGAATTTTGGAGATTAGTAGCTATTATTTCTTTAGTAATGGATAGGATATAATGTTATATAGACTTATTAGTTATTTTTAAGGTTGCATCCTATGGTGCTTAATAATTCTATATTAGTGATCTTTAGTTGTTGTGATGAACTCCATTTGGAATTCTTTACCATTCTTGATCTACAAAATTTGACCACCCCCAAGTGAGTGCCATTTGAATCAATTAAAACCACTCCCAACACTCCATTAATTCAACCCAAAACCCTGCATGGTTTAAGTATGGGGGGTTACGGTGATGGCATGCAGCGAAATTTTGGTAATCGAATTGTCCTCTCCTCAACTTCTAGAGTAGTAGGGTCAAGTTACCGGTGCTCAAAGCTTCCCTCTCTAGGATCGGTTTGCTCTATAGCTTCAATTAGGAAGAGTTTCGGAGCCGTGCATTTGTGCATCAAATTCCACTTGTTGTCAAAGTTGTAACATACTTCTCGCGTTTGTCTTTCTTTCCTCTAAGCAAGCGAGATCCGGTGAACGAGTATCTCCAGTTTGGTAAGAGCTCTATTTGAGCTCGTTGTCCCAGTTGGGGGAGTGATGACTCGAATTTCTTTCAATGGAGGTGGCCTGACGCTTATTAATTTTTCTCAAATTCCTAATGAATTCTGGCTAAATTCGAGTCATCCTGAAAGCTTGGTGTAGGGATGTGGGGTTCAATAGTTTTATCTGAAAACTAATTTCATCCTTGAGAACCAAGAGCTCAGATTAATTTTGAGCTGTCACAACCCTTAGCCTATTGGTAACAGCCTCAAACAGAGTATTGTAGTTAACTACCGTACTTGTTTGTCAACTTCTACAACAGTTCAATTGGATCGTCGTACACCATGTTGCCGAAACGTGTAGTACGAGCTTGGGAAAATGTTTCCTAATCTCTGAACTACTCAGCTTCCTCAGCTCCTTAAAACCACACCAGGGCCTCACCCTCCATATAAAACGTGGCTATTAATAGTTTCTACTATTCCTGAGTATGATATAATTGGTAGAATTGGTTTACATTGTAGATTGACCCACTAGGATTTTTACCGTCAAATTAGGAAAAATTGATTTTAAGGTTATAATAGACATCGATTCCATGTTCTTCCCCCCACTACCCTTGGAAGGTTGGAGCCGTTAGAGGGGTTGAGCTGAGTGAGGGTTGAGCAGCTGGAAGGTTTTGATACAAATGTACTATCTCATTTGCTCCATAATTTCAGCTAAATTCTGCTCCATCCAATTAGTTTGCTAGTTCTTGCTCTGCTCTATACTGTCAAGCCTTTGATGAAGAGCAGCTTCGGCCTCAATTAGCTGATTGAAGTGTGTGCTTTCAACCATCGATGTCTTTGATACCGATAGAAATACTACTGTCCAACTACTATCAATAACTAACAGACAAATAAAAGAAATGAGCCCCAGTTAGAAACCGAAGCTAATTCTCCGATAAACTATTTGGATAAGTTTTTTCCCTCGTTTTTCTCTCCTTTACTCCCGTGACTATTTATAACTTCTAATTAGATTTCTTATCTAACTAACAGAATGATTCTTGATGCAGAAACAAAAAAGAAAGAAGGAAAATGTAGTGCCTGCTGCAAAGAACCGATTCCCTTGTAAACTACTCTTCGACGACCATGTGCCGTATGCTACCTGCCTCATGAGTTCCTTCTTTAGACAGCCTAGATTCCTCCTTACTAGAACGGCTCTCCTCACGTCACTTGTTCCATATTCTAGAATGTTCTGCGGCCCCTTTTTTCACTGTAACTGGCCTGTAATATTGTACTTCTCGACTGATGACCTTTCACGTGCTTGGTAGAGATCTAAAAGACCGGGAGCAACCCTTCTGGATGGATGGTTCCCATTCCTTAATCTGTCCCTTCTTCTAGAGTTTACTCTACCGCCTTCCTCTTTTTAATCGTTTCACAGCCCTCCTGTTGCCATCTTCCGCTAAGAACCTGATTTCCTCATCCATCCAATATTTTACCATCATCGTCATCTTCTTCTTTTTCTTATTTTTTTAATTTTATTTTTATTTTTTTAAAGAAACCATTGCATGCACCCTTCCCTCCAAGAATCTTTCCAAAATGAAAACATACCATGTTTTAAACAGATCTTATTGTTTCCCAACAAGTACTAAATCCTGAACAGACAAAACTTACAACACCAGCACAAAATACAGTTACACATATATGAAAGCAGAACAATTCCACAAAAAGTGTTCCCTCAAAAAGTGTTCCCTCAAAAAAGAGTTCATAAAAAGAGGCCTGGTTCTTAATGTCCATCATTGAAACTAGACAAGAAAATCAACGGAGATAAGCCGCCAGTAGAATCACACTGAAGCCTGATAGTTCGCATTGTCAAGCAAGTGGATATCAACTAAGATTGTAACATTCACGAGAAATTTCAGAAGCACTCGTCAATATCAACTATTTCAATTATTTAGTACAACGACAAAAAAGTCTACCAATCACTCAAAATCCAAATCAAATGACTCTGGAGAATGGACAACAAAACCATATACCATTAAATTATCATTCTAATAACAAAAGTCAATAGAAACATTTAAAAAATGCAGCATTAACCAGAAGGCACGCAAACACTAGCTAACATAAAAGAATCAACTACACACAGGATTATTGAATTAAATAATTCATAAGCAATCAGGATTTCGAAACTATACTAAAATTGACATTGTTGAAAATTGGAAAAATTATGGGAAAAAAACATTGATACTAAAGCTTAAAACAAGAAACAAATAAAATCAATTGCCACATTATTGTAAGTTGCTACACTTCTGAAAATAAAATTGGAATCTTGTATTAGGGAAAATGCTGAAGATATGAACCACAAAATTTTATCAGTTGAGATATGTGTTGTCAGAATTGATCCCTCTTGTGTTTTATCTCGGATAAGATGACAATTGACCTCAATGTGTTTTATCTGTTCATAAAAAATAGGATTGGCAACTATGTAAAGTGCAGTTTGATTGTTATAATAAAGCAGAGTAGTTTAGGGAAGTTTGATATGAAAATTTGACAATATATAATGTAGCCAAGTTATTTCCAAGCATGTGGTTACCATAGCTCTATATTCAGCTTCCCACTGTTTGCTTCTTTGAATCTCAGGAAACCAAGGACTTGCCAAGTGAAATACAATATCCAGTGAATGATCTCCATATATCAGGACAAGATGCCCCAATTCAAGCCATAATAAGATTGTAGACTTAGAGATGAAGTGGCAGAATGCATAATTCCTTGACCTGGGATCCTTTGATGTAAGACATCACTTTACGGACGGTTGTATAATGAATATCACGTGGTTTATCTGTATACTGGCTTAACACCTGCACGTTGTAACTAAGATGTGGGTGAGTGATGGTCAAATACAAAAACTTCCCAACTGACTTCTGTGTACAATTGGATCGGGTAATGGTAAGCTTGATTCCTACTGTGGCATTTTGATCTATTGGTAAGTTGGCGGGCCTTGATGTGAGAATTCCAGTTTCTCTTAGTATATCTAAAGCATATTTTCGTTTTCTAATGAAGATTCCTTTAGATGAACGAGCAACTCCAATTTCAAGGAAGTATTTTAGGGGACCAAGATCTTTAAATTTGAATCATGAATGAAGAAGGGACTTGAGTGCATCAATGGAAGAGGCAGAGTTGCTAGCAACAATCATATCATCAATATATACAAGCAAAGCAACAAAAGAATCAACAGTCTTCATTGTAAGCAAAGGTTATAATCAGCTCTTGACTCCTTGAAATTGAAACTAATTAGTGAAGAAGAGAATTTCGAATACCATTAAATTGAGGAGTGTTTCGACTCATATAAACTTTTGAGTAATTTGCGCAGGTGTCTATTTATGTATATTTCGTTATTTAAGTCTCCATGAAAGAAGGCATTGTGAACATCGAATTGATGTAGACACCATCTTTTGACAGCTGCAATGAAAAAGTAAGTATCTAACAGTAACAAGTTTAGTCATGTGAGAAAAAGTTTCATAATAGTTTATACCAGCTTTCTGTGTATGCCCCTTTACAACTAGTCTAGCTTTGTATCTCTTAATGGTTTCATGTGAATTATATTTCATTTTGAAAACATACTGACAATCAATCAATTGTTTTCCAAACGGAAAATCAGTTTAGATCCATGTTTTGTTGTCTTCCAAGGCTTGCTGCATAGCTTCAATGGTTTGGCACCATTTGAGATCTCTTACAACTTCATCATAAGTAGTGGGCTCCAGATGATAAGAGATTCACGTGGAGAAAGCATAAAATGATGGGAAAAGCTTCTGGTGTGGCACATGATTATCAATAGGAAAAGATCTACCTAGCCTGTGAAATCCAGATCCAGTGATAAACTGTGCCAACTAGTCAGCTTGAGCTTATTGGCAATGGAAATCTTGGAGGTAATGGGGTGCTTTATTGATCCTTTGAGACTTCGAGTGTATGTTTGAACTGGTAAGAGGGCATCATCGGTTGAGGAAGATGGTTCAGAAACAAGGATAGCACTAGTAGCATTTTCCGATTGATGTGTATGGAGGCATCCTCACATTACACATGGAGGATCAGAATCGTACCCATGGCATGAGTTATCATAGTTGGCTGCATGAGAAAAATGGGCTTCTATCATGTGAGCCTCTTTGATGATGCCATCATGAGAGATTCTGGAAAGGGAAAACTGATTCATAGAATATCACATCACAAGATACAATAGTCTTGTAGGTACTTAAATCTAACAATCAGTATCTGTTGATTCCAAAAGGGATATCCAAGGAAAACACATCTTTTTGCTTTTGTGGATCCAACTTTGTATGACCTTGAGAGAGTGTGTTGCCAAAACAAAGACACCCAAACACTCTTAAGTGGTCATACTTAGGTTTAACACCCTTTAGAACTTCAAAAGGTGTTCTACCATGCAAAAGAGGTGTGCAAGTTCTATTAATCAGATATACTTCAGTTAAAAAAACAAGCATCTCAATATTGGATTGGAATTTTAGTGCTTGAACCACATTCCATAGATTGTCTACGTTTTCTCTCCACAATGCCATTTTGTTCAAGAGTCTCCACACAGTTTCTTTAATGTATTATTCTTTGTTTTCATAGAAATTTTTCATTTAAAATTTAGAGACGGTAAATGGGTTAGGCTGCCTGAGACATAGCCCGACCTGTAGTGAACATACATGAGCCAACATTTCATACCGTATTAGGCTACCTGATAGGCAGCTCGCAGGCTGTGCTGGCACAGCCCCTAACTTTTTTTTCAAAATCACCCCAATGGTCATGTGACTGTTGGAGGGGCGACTGTTAGGGGAGCAATAGTTACCCCTGTCCCCCACACAACACTCTCTTTCTCTCTCTATACTCTATTCCCTTATAATATGAAGTGATATTTGTATGATACTTACTAATATATTTACATTAATTTTATCTATAATTTTATTTATATTTATCATTTTATAAATTAATTTGTAGTAATAGAATATAATCTTCCTAATTTCAATAGTAAAAGAATGTGAAAAAATTATTCCAATACTCTCATATCATTTACATTACATGCATACACTGCTAGTAGATATGAAATACCAAAATCACAATCTAATTCTAGCCAAAATACCACTTTTACTCCTAATTCTCGTCATCCCCTAGAAAGCATTTCAATAATGTGTAACAACTTTTTGAGATTAAATTAGTCAACGGTTACTAGTGATACATTTGAAAAAACATATAAAAAAAGATTACACATATAAAAATTCTAAAGATACATGACAATTGAAGAGACATATGAAAAAATATGAGAGACAATAATTATCTTCAATTCAAATTAAACTAATATTTTTAGGTGATGTAAGATCAAAAATTTTTCAATACAACCAACAGCTAAATCGAGAGAAATTGGTGGAATCTATATTTCAATTGAAGAGCCCTTTTCTCATGGTGGAAGATTGCAAATTTGAACAGTACATGGAGATTTACTTACAACTTAGGTATGTAAAAATATCTCAACAAATTATTAAATGTGAGACTAATCTTTTTTTTTTTTTTTTGCAATTTAAAGAAAAACTAATTTTTAAATTAATACACATAAAATCTAAGATTATTTAACTAGTGATGTATAATTATCATGTAATAATTTACCCTACATTTATGTTATACCAAATTGGGTTTTTGAAAATTAGAAATTATAAAAAAAATAATTAGTTTTAAAGTTTTGGAAGTATCCACACACTATTTCTGTAATTTCTAAAACAATTAATTCTATTATAAATGCTTTTTTTTTTGGGTAATTAATTCTATTATAAATGCATTAAGAATATTTAGTAAGATTTTTTCTATTACTTTTGACAATATATCAAATAATAATTTGTAGCATTTCTCAACCGTGTATCCTGTTATCTTGCAATGGGTGCACACAAGAGCTTGCGCATTCCCAATCTTAAAACGACTTTCAAGTGTATGTCCAGGAATTTTACAGTAAGTTTAGTAAGGCCTGTTTCGCTTGGTGTTATGTCTTGAAGGAAGACTTATAAGGTGCAGCACTCCTTTTATGAAAAAATGTCATTTGTTCCACTGTGGGATTAGTAATTTGTTGTAGTCTTTCTTGTTGTTAGGATTGAGGAAAATACTTTGTTCACCGGAGGTAATGGGTCAAGAAGTATGATTTGATCTCTCAAATTAGTATAAGAGTCATTTAGACAAATTAGAAATTAAATAACACAATCCTGCTAATGTCAGTCCAGAAGAATCCTTAATTTTTCACATTCAAAATCTGGAATGGGGTCATACATGGATAATTCATCCCACAAGACTTTCAGTTTTTCATAATAGACACTGACAGAATCTTGCTCCTAAACCAGTTTTGCTAAGGTCTGCAATTGAAAATTTCTGGGAGTATTTTGTTGAGAATACATGTCCGGAAGTTCTTACCATAGTTCTTGGGCATTGTCAACAAACACAAGAGTAGATTTAATAGCATTACTAACCGAATTTTGGACTCAAGACGCAATCAGATATTTACATCGTTCCCAGATGTCCAGCAGAGGATGATCTAGACATGATAGCTTCTCGAATTCATTGACAAAGCCAATTTCATTCTTTGCTCTCAGGGCTCTTGTCATGGCTCTTGACCAAGGAACATAGTTCTCCTTGGTAAGCAGATCTATCACCAGAACAAGGGCTGAATTATCTCCATTGCCCAATCTAAAAGGACTAGTAAGGTCATGGAAATTTAAGAAACACAGATATGGATCTGTCTCCAAGGAACGTAGAATGAATGCGGAGAGGAAACGATTCAGAATACGTACCATCTCATACCCCAGCTTAACCTTATGGGCCTCTGTCTTCTTCCGCTTCAACAAACCAACAAATTAAAAACAAAGGTCGAAAGGAAATTCGAACCCTTCATCAAGATTTGCACATTCTCTAAAAACCAATATTTCGGCGTCAGCCCAGATGCTACCTCGTCCACCAAAAAACCTAAATAACCATTCGAATCGCTAAGATCCAAGGCTTAATCTATATGTGTCCAAAACTAATAAACATAAACATGGGAGAAGAGCAAATCAAGTTGAAGGGATCAGCAGAGAAATGACATTCCGCTACACGGATGAGTTCCCGCCGGAAGAGAGAAAGAGAGAGAGATTCCCCAGCAAGAGAAAAGAAGTTTCCTGTTCATGAGGGGAAAAAGAGAGACAAAGAGAGGACATTCACTTCAGGAGAAAAGAGGCTTAGAGAACCAGGAAAGCGGACACAAAAAATTAATATATTGTATGTCTCACATTTTTTTATTTTCTTATACTATATTTATTAGGATTGAATAAAATTTGTATTTTTTTTATTATATATAAAATTAATATTTTATTATTTAGTTATTGTAAAAATAAAATAATATTTTTTAAAAAAATAATTAAAAAATATTATTATTTTTATTTCTCATAATTAATAAATATTTATTTTAATATATTATTTTATTAACTATTGTTTTAACTAAATCTTATCAAAATAAAATTTAGATTAGGCATGGGT
>JAOVVI020009849.1:0-13365 GCA_028571085.2 Nepenthes alata
GGTGTTGGTTAAAGAGGACAATCGAAAGTGTATTATGTCTTTTGTTTACGGAGCCAACTCCGAAACTCAAAGATGTGTTCTTTGGGATAGCCTCCGCAAAATCAGCGCCCTTGCCCTAGACCTCCCATGGGCTGCTCTGGGTGACTTCAACGAAATCCGATCACAATCAGAGGGGCTGGGGGGAATCTGGCACGTCAGAAGTGCTTTGGTCCTGGACAAGTGCCTTACAGATTGCGACCTTGAAGATGTAAGTCATGAAGGGATGTATTATACTTGGAATGATGGTAGGGACCCCTCTATTCGCATCTTTAGAAAGTTAGACCGTGTGGTTGCTAATGGAAATTGGTTGGGAATGTACCAAAGAGGCAGAGCCATCTTCCTGCCCGCTATGCTCTCGGACCATTCCCCCTACATTTTTCACCCGACTGGTGATTCTGCTTGTAAAAGGGGTATGTTTCGTTTCAACAACTTCCTCACCAAGCACCCAAATTTCCTAAATATTGTTAGGGAGGCATGGGATGATGAGACTCCTGGTAACCCTATGTTTCAGCTTATTTCCAAACTAAAAAAAGGTGAAACATGCCTTTAAACCCCTAAATGCTCAAATTGGGAACATTCACGAGGAGGTGGTTAAATCCTGCAACGCTCTCGAAGATCTCCAGGCCGGATACCCTACTCTCAAGGCCTCCTGTTATGAGGAACAAGCTTGTCAGGAGGCTTATTCCCGAGCTTTAGCCAAAGAAATCAATCTCATTCAGCAAAAAGCTAAAGTCAAGTGGCTCAAGGACGGTGATCAATGCACCAAATTTTTTTTCGGACCGTAAATGGAAATGGCAACAGGAATAGGATATCCTCCTTACATCATGAAAATGGTACCCCTACTTCAGGGAGTGAGGATGTCCACAAGTTTATCGTTGATTACTTCAAAAGGGTATTAGGATTAGGGCGTAAGCAAGGAATGGCTGATCTTAACCGGATTCAGCCGTACATCCTTAGAACAATTCTGAACTCCTTAATTGCCCCCCTCACGGCCCAAATTATTGAAGAGGAGATTAAGGAGGCAATATTCTCAATCGGGGAAATTCATGCCCCTGGGCCTGATGGGTTCTCTTCAAAGTTCTTCAAAGATGCTTGGGAAATAGTTGCTACTAATGTGACGGAAGCTATTCGTGATTTTTTTCAACACAGAAAGCTTCTCAAACAGATCAACACTACCATCATCAATCTTATCCCAAAGATTCAGACCCCGCGATTGGTGACTGACTATAGGCCTATCTCCTACTGCAATGTCATTTACAAAGCTATATCAAAGATCATTGCTAATCGGATTACGATCACCCTTCCTCACTTGGTTGACACTTGTCAAACAACTTTTGTTAAAGGGTGTCAGATTAGTGATAACATCCTTCTGGCCCAGGAGCTTCTGCACAACTACCACTTGGGACGTGGTTCTCCCCGTTGTGCACTGAAAATTGACATAATGAAAGACTACGATTCCATCTATTAGGACTTTATCATCCATATCTTGTTCCTGATGGGTTTCCCTCCTCAACTCATTGGTTGGATTAGCCAATGCATTACAACCCCCTTCTTTTCAATAAATATTAACGGGGAATCAGTAGGTTTCTTCAATGGTGGCAAGGGTCTGAGACAAGGAGACCCTATCTCCCCGTACTTGTTTGTGCTTGTCATGGAAGTGTTGAATGGAATTATTGAGGTGAAGGCCAGATAGAATGCCAGATTCAAGCTTTAATAGCGTTGTGAGGATACACGAACGGTTATGCTTGCCTTTGCGGATGATTTATTACTTTTCTCCCGAGCTGAAGAGTACTCCATCAAAATTTTATAGGAATGTCTTGAGGAGTTTAAGTTCGTTTCTGGTCTATCTACAAACAAAGATAAAAGTAAAATTTTTATCTGCTGACAAGACACTGACCTCCAAAAGGATATCTCTGGCATTTTGTGCTTCAAGGAAGGCCACCTTCCTATAAAATACTTGGGAGTTCCTTTGATCACCTCGAGACTCTCTGTCTCAAACTGCAAGCCTCTCATTGATAAAGTCATTCGACGTATTTTGTCCTTGAAAAATCGGTGGCTTTTGTTTGGCGGGCGTCATCAGCTCGTTTCATCAATCCTATCGTCCATCCACTTGTACTGGGTGTCCATTTTTATGTTGCCAAAGTCTGTTCTTAAAATCATCGAGAGCTACATCTGGCAATTTTTATGGCATGGCGTTTATGTTGGGAAGGCAACCGCAAAGGAAGCGTGGGTCGAGATTTGCTACCCAAAGAGCGAAAGTGGCCTGGGGCTAAAAAACTTGCATGCCCAGAACAAAGCTCTGATCTGCAAGTTGCTTTGGCACATTATTACAAAGGACTCTGGCTCTGTGTGGGCTCGATGGGCTCATGTGCATAGGATTAAGGACTAATGTATTTGGACCTTAAAAGTTTCGGAATCAGCGTCGTGGTGTTGGTGAAAAATTATGAAGTTACGTTCCTATATGCGCCCTCATACGCAATATTTAGTTGGAGACGGAACTGATACCTTTCTGTGGCTTAATAATTGGCACCCTTTGGGCCCTTTGTGGGATATGAGCACAGATCAGACATGCATGGTTGCAGGAATGCCTTGGGATGCGAAAGTTAAAGACATTATTTGAGGGGACAAATGGGCATGGCCAAACCCGCTTGATATGGAAATCTCTCGTTTGATGGATAACATGCCCCCTACCTCCCAAATTCTGAGAACAAGGATTTTGTTCGATGGACGACCGCTACCGAGGGTCTCTTTTCGAGTTGCTCTGCCTATTACCTCTTTCACCCTCCAAAGGCAAAAATGCCATGGGCTTCCCTACTTTGGAGTCCCCCCCACATACCCGCCCATGCCTTCACTTTATGGCTAGCTATTAGATATAGACTTAACACTCTTGATCGTATTTGTGGCTACACCAACATACCAACAATATGCACTTTTTGCAAATCGGGGATGAAAACCATAATCACCTTTTTCTCTCTTGCCCCTTTTCGGCTTCCCTATGGCATCTAATCCGGCAGCGAATGGGCATCCAATGGCCTTACCCAGAATGGTCCCAAAATATCCTTTGGGCTGCACATAAATAGAAAGGCAAAAACTTGCAAGCCTAATCTAAACGTCTGACCCTTGCGGCAACGGTCTATTTCATCTGGAAGGAGCGCAACCATCTAGACACTTCCAGAGGGGTGGATCAATCCTTCTTGATGCGTTGGAACTTATAAAAAAATGAGACTCTTGCATATATATATATATATATATACTTATATATACATATATATATATACAATTTTTTTCTCTTTGTGCTTGTTTCCCAGATGGCAGTTTGATAGGCCGGTTATTCTGGTGCCTCTTTTAGTTTTGTGGCTGCTATTCGACAGTTGGCTGACGGTCTTGGATGGTACCATTTTCTTGTGTACCTCCTTGGTTTCGTTTATTTTTCATAGCAAACTGAGCTTTGACCAAGAGATATCATCCAACCGCTTTTCTGAAAAATACTATTGGCGTTATTTTTGCTAGAAAAAAAAAGTTTTGGACTGAAATCATGCTGTGACCAGTAGGGCTTTAAATGGGGTGGATGCATACAAATTTCCCATTTATTTCATTTGAACAGCAATAGGGGTCATTTAGAGCTCCCGGACGCTGTGAACGGATCGATTCTCGTGAAATCGGATGTCCAATCGGTATATATGCGTAATTAGGACGTGATGATTCATATTTTGATATCAATTCAACACAAATCGAAGGTGGAAGCATGTAAATTTCCCCTTCCATCTTAGGTGAACAGTACAGTAAGCTTTTAGAACATCCGGACGCCGCGATCAGGTTGTAACTTGCGATATCGGATGTCCGGCCGATTTATATACATATTTGGGACATGGTGAATCACATTTTGAGGTCAATTTAACATAATATGGAGGTAGAAGCATGCAATTTTTCCTTTTTCATTCGGATGAAGAGTAACATGGGGTTTTTAGAGCTTCCGGACACTGCAAGCGGGTCAATTCTCATGAGATTGGATGCCCAATCGATATATATGTATAATTGGGGCGTGGAAATTCATATTTTGAGGTCCATTTAACAAATTACGGAGCGAAAAATGGGTATCCCAAATTGGACGTGGGGTTAGGGTTTGGAGATATCCAACCGAACGAATCGGAGCACGATTCTTTTTTTGGTAAGTAAAGTGCATTAAAAAAATAAAAGAAAGTTACAACACCTATGTTCTAGTTCAAGTGTTATACCGACTTGGAGAAAGAGCATAGTAGCAGGGGAAGCCCCTTGGCACCAAGATACAAGTCTTGAAACAACATAAAATCAGTCATAAAAATTTGAAATCATCCTGAAAAAAACTAATAGTCTAGGAAAACAAGCAGGAGCTAAAACTAAATCAGCACCATACCATAAGGCAATCACCACTTCCTTATGGCATCACAATTCTTTACCGTCTGCACAGCAAAGTCGCCTCGGCACCTGCAACATCTCGGCTAAGGACCATCTCGATTGAAGGGCGATGAAGGCCTCAGTCTTTACTGTAGCAGAATCCAGAAGACCTCGCAACCTAAGAAATGATTTTCCAGTAATTCCAGCAATTCAGCAAGCCTCCGCACCAAGCTAGCACCAGCAGATTTCACACAACACCCACATCAGGAGCATCTGCTCACCAGCATCGCAAGCTGCCATGCGCAGGTTTCTGCATTCCCAGCATCAGCTTCCAACAGCAGGGCCACACCCAGCATCTAAAGCAGTCACCCCCATAGCATCCAAAGGATCTTAGTCTCTACTGCACACCTCGGAATGAGGTAGCTCAATCCACAGAATCACTGTCAATAAGCATCTAGGCCAACAATCTCGGACAAAGTATCATGTCCCAAACTCACCAACACAACCTTCTCTCCAAATCTTCAGCAGCCAGTGTCATCTCGGTCTTTTACAGGAGAAATTGCATACACCTCAGGCCATGGCAAAGATCATGGACAACACCCTATACGTAGCCATCTCGGGCAGTGGACAAATGCTGCACACAAGGGACAGTATGAAAAACCCTGATCAATTGCAGAAAACACTAGCCGAAGCATTGACAACAGTTGTTGTTATATTGCCTCACGACCAGCAGGGCTTCAGAACAATCTTTGGGCAGCTCTTAAGCCAGCTCATGCTTCAACTGAATGAAGAGACACGAGTGACCTACCACCATGACTAATAATGACCACGATCACTCTCTCTTGGCATAAGTCAATCACAGCCAAATGTATAATTGAAAAACTTTAGCACAAAACAGCTACAGAACACCTCGGACAAAGCAACATCTCGGTCATTAACCAGACGAGGCTTTGGTCAAGCTGACATCCCTTCCAAATGCAAATTTCAGCCCTCAGCAACACGGAATACACCATAGTGAATTTCTCATGTCACCCCTGGCTAAAGGTACATTAATAGAGCCAGTAAAATTCAGAGAGCACCTCCACAATCACCACTTCCGGTACATAAACCTATGGAACTCCATCCTGCTTCGTTCTCAGCACTGATGCAATCTCGGCCATAAGGAACCTCAGTCAAAAGCAGCTCCTCCCATGCAGCACGAACGACAGCGGCCACATTGAATAATTGCAATTCACTGTCCAACTCAAAATCACAGATGGGGCTGCAGCACCTCACGGGCAGCAGGGCATCAGTGTTTCTAGGGAAAACAAACAATGTCATTGGAGTAGGAAACGAGCAGCCAAATCCACCAAGTGCAAGGTACAACACAGAAGCCACCAAACTGGAAAAGCAGCAGTTTGGCAAAGGACATAGTAGCAGCACATGATGGCTGAAATCCAGAATCATTTGTACACCTCAACCTGTCACATTAAGAAGGTTAGATGCACTGCTACATATCAAAACGTATGCAAAGATCCTTAATTTCAGCAGAGGACAGCATCCGACGCAAAATAACCAAGGGGCATCCTCCAAAATTACACCTCTCACCAACACAGCAGGCAAGCAATCCCACTACGGCAGTAGATGCCTCTTCATCCGAGACCAACCTAATTATATGGATTAGGCGAGCGTTTCTTTTTCCGCCTTTTGGATCTTTGGTGGTTGGATTTGAAAACCCCTCCTCCAGAATCAGGGGTCGAATCAATGGTAGGGAGGCGGGAGGGTGAAGCAGAGCGAGATCTGACAGCATAGAATTGCGAACGCATCTCAGTAATGTTCATTCTCAACTCGCCTATACTGGTGCACGCCCTTGAATCGGAGCACGATTCGAACAATAAACTATATATTTCTTGAATATTTATCATGGGGTACATATTTTTCATGGTTTTAGCAGGAATTAAGATGAAAATACCTGATGAAAAATGAAGAAAAATCGAAAGGGAACAAATAGTAAGTACGAGAACACTTGCCTCGATGTGCTCTACCTTTTCTCCAACTACCTCGAGCTCGGAATCAGACCCGAAAGCCTCCATTTTCTCCTCTTCTCCTTCGCGTGGCTCCTCCTCACGCGATGGCCTCTGCGCGCGCAGCCACCTCACCGCGGCCATCGCCTTGCCCTGCCGCGTATAGCCTTCGTCGGCCACACCGACCTCCCCACGTGCCGCCTTCTTCCCCAACGAAACCTCCACTACACCACCAACGCAGCAAAACCCTAACCCTCTCGCCTATGCTTTCTCTCTCCCCGAACGCCTCTGCACTCTCGGTTTACCCTTCTGCTTCTTTGTTATTTGTTATTATTATTATTATTATTATTATTACATTTTCTTTTAATCCTAAAATTTAATTCGACACATGAACGATCGAATGGGCACACTCCGGGCACCGACCCAACAATTCCAGATATTCTCCGAAAATTTTATAATATTAAATTAATTTTTCTCACACCAGAATTACCCAAAATTATCCAAAATAATAAATAATTCAAATTTAATCGGATAAAAATATTTCGGGATGTCACAATTTAGGTATTCTCAAATTTTCTAGGAGTTACCCTGCAGGTCGAAAGACTCAACCCTAAAACTCGGGAGCCCAATTTTGATTGAAATTACCTCTTCAATCTTGTAGCAAAGGTTGAAAGGCGTCTCGTGAGTCGATTCCTTAGGAGTTGTCTGCCTTTGCGTCCACCAACTTCGTCTTCAGGCCGTGGAGTAGCGTACGGTTTGTGACCTCCACCTGTCCGTTGCCATGCGGATACGCCACTGAAGTGTGGATCAATATTTTGCATAGATTGGTATAATACTTTGTGAAACGTTTTCCGAAGAATTGGGTTCCATTGTCAGTCATGATGACATCGGGAATACCAGATCTGCTGACTATACTTTGGCAGATGAATTTCAGAGCGTTGTACTCTATGATCTTGGCTAGCGGGGCGGCTTTGACCCACTTAGTAAAGTAGTCGATGTTGGCTATAATAAATTACCTTTCCCCGGTAGCAACGAAAAATAGGCCAAAAATATCAAACTCCCATTGTGCGAGGGCCAAGGAGCTTGAAGAGCCATCAATTCAATGGGTGGCTAGTGGTGAAGATTGCCACGGAGTTGGCAGTTTTCACACTTCTCTACAAAGTCGAGGGAGTCTTTCTTCATCGTTGGCCAATAATATCCTTGGCGCATAATTTTGAATGCTAGGTTCTTCCCGCCGATGTGTGACCCGTGGATCCCAATGTGAACTTTGCTCAAAGTATATTCTGCCTCCTCAGGGGTGAAGCACCAGAGGTAAGGGATCAAGTAGCCACGGCGATATAACCTTCCATCAGCTATGGTAGACCAGCCGATCATCTTCTTGATCTGCTTTACTTCGTTCGCGTCATCTGGCAGTGCTCTGTCTGCTAGGTATCTCTGTTAAGGCGTCATCCAGCTTTCAATGTCAGATATTTATATTGCTTCATGTTGCTCCGTGCTTGGAGTGCTTAAAATCACCCGCATGTCCCTCGAGTACTGCTCTGGGTTTTCGACCATCGCTGCTCTAGCAAGTTGGTCGATCTTCCAGTTCTTGGTTCTAGGAAAATGAACGAGGGTCACCTTGTCAATTATTTGGCTCACTTCCTTTACCTTGGCTAAGTGGGGAGTGCATGCTTCAACGTTCCCGTTGACTTGGTTGACGACCAGCTCAAAGTCGCTGTGGATAGTCAACCACTTAGCGGAGCACTCTTTAGCTAATCTTAACCCAACCAAGAGGGCTTCATATTCGGAAACGTTGTTGGTGGCCGTGAAGTCGAGTCGAAGGGAGTACTTCACCTCGAACCCATCAGGGGTCCTCAGGACCACTCCAGCGCCACTGCCTAAATCCGTAGACGATCCGTCTATGTTGAGAACCTGTTCCGATCCTTCCTCGTGTAGTCCTGTGTCCTCAGTGAGCTGTTCATTAGGAATTGGGATTGTGGTCTCGACAATAAAGTCGGCCAGGGCTTGGCCTTTGATGCCTAGTCTATGCCGAAATTCAATGTCGAACTTACCCAACTCAATTGCCCATTTTACCAACCGTCCGAAAACATCAAGTTTCTAGAGAATGCTCTTCAAAGGTTGATTGGTTAGAACTATCACGCGATGAGCATGAAAATAAGGCCTCAGTTTATGGGTAGAGAAGATGAGTGCCAAGGCTAGCTTTTCTGCACCTAGATAGCGCGTTTCTGTGCTGGTCAATGTTTTACTCACATAGTAGACCGGCTGTTGAGTGTCGGAATCCTGGCATATGAGGACGAAGCTGAGAGCAACATTCAATACTGCCAAGTAGACGTATAACTCTTCTCCCTCCTTGAGTGACATCAGCAATGTTAGACTGGCCAGGTACTGCTTCAATTTGTCGAAGGCCGCCTGGTATTCTGCAGTCCACTAAAATCCATTCGCTTTTGTCCCCCTTAGAGCCTTGAAGAATGGCTGGTACTTGTCTCCTGATTTGGCCAAGAAATGGGACAAAGCTGCCAGTCTTCATGTTACCCTTTAGACGTCTTTGACACTCCGGGGTGGTGTCATGCCCGCAAGGGCCTTAATCTTCTTCGGGTTTGCTTTGATCCATCACTGGGAGATGTTGAACCCCAAAGAGTTTCCCGAGGATACTCCAAAGATGGATTTAGAGGGATTGAGCTTCATATGATGCGCGCCAAGCACCTTGAAGGATTCAGCCAGATCACGAATATGGTCGTTGGTGGTCTTGCTTTTGACGAGCATGTCGTCAACGTACACCTCCATATTATGGCCGATCTGGTTTTCAAATATCTTGTTCATGAGCCGCTGGTAAGTCACACCTACATTCTTTAGACCAAAGGGCATTATCCTATAGCAGTAGGTGTATTGATCTGTCATGAATGAAATGTGCTTCTCTTTCTCAGAGTTCATTCAGATCTGGTTATAGCCCGAGTAAACGTCTATGAAGATTAGGAGCTCGTGTCCGAACATCGAGTTTACCAGAGGTCGATCATGAGTAAAAGGAAGCTGTCTTTTGGACAGACTTTATTGACGTCAGTATAGTTGATGCACATTTACCATTTTCCATTGCTTTTCTTTACCAAGAAGACATTAGAGAGTCAATTCGGATACTGGACTTCTCTGATGAAACTAGCATCCAATAGTTTTCTTATTTCCTCCCAAATGGCGATCATTTTTTTCACGGAGTGATTTCTCTGCTTCTTCTTGATGGGCTTGCGGCAAGGATCGAGGCCCAACTCTTAGACCATTACTCCGGCCAGTATCCCAGGTATGTCAGCGGGTGTCCATGCAAAAACGTCAACATTCTGTCTTAAGAATGTGATCAGTCCGTCGTGTAGTGTCCCAGTGAGTGAGCCCCCAATATGTATGCACCTCTTTGGGTCTTTCAAATTTAGTGGGATTAGATCGGTGGCTTCACCAGACTACGCTTGTTGTAGCGTTGCTTCGTCTCGATGGTCAAGTTCTCCTGCCACTTTTATGGTGCCAATGGGCGCGATTTGGGACATGTAGCTCGTCCTCCAAGTGACTTGGTCGCCCAATACTTCACCGATACCACAGGCTGTTGGGAACTTCATCTTAAGGAGTGGTATCGAGGTGACGGCTTCGAATGCCGTAAGGCATGGGCTGCCTAGAATGGCATTGTACACGGAGGGCAGGTCGACGACGAAGAAGGCGAGCGTGTGACTTGCCATTCTTGGATATGTGCCTAGAGTGACCTCCAGTTGAATTGTCCCTTGGACAGTCACTAGCTCATTGTCCAAGACGTAGAGTGGGCCTTCGGCAGGCTTCAATTGATTCTTTTTTAAACCGATTTTAAAAAACACATCAGGGTAAAGCAAATCGCGAAAACTTTCATTATCAATAAAGACTCGTTTTGGTTGGTAGTCGACGCTACCGTCTGAAACGAGTGCATATACAACAAGGGGGTCAGCATGGGGGGAAGTTACATGGTCTAATTCATTATTGCTAAAGCTAATGACATTATCTTCCGTGCACTGCTTCTTCCGCCCAGCTTGTCTCTCCTTATAATCTGCTGGGGTCTTGGCTGGTCGAGTAGTGATTATATTGACTACTCCAGTCGCGACCCGATTCCACGGTGGGGAAGGCTCTAGTCGTTCCCCACCTTAGGTCCCCAAGCTTTGACTAGGGTTCTTGATGAACTTGGTGAGGTGTCCCCTGCGGATGAGCTCCATGATTTCTCTCTAGAGCATCTTGCAGTCTTCCGTGGAGTGTCCAGGAGATCGATAAAAATTACAGTATTTAGATGGATTTCCTCCCTCTACCTTCTTAAGTGGTTTTGGCCACTTAAGGAACTTCTCCTCACGGATCTGCATGAGGACGTTTTTGCATGTGTCCGTTAGAGGCGTCAAGTTGGTCGGCCCATAGTCCCTCCTTTCTGGCACTCCGGCCCTGTGCTGCTTCCAGTAGAAGTGGTCTCTCCCATTATGCTTCCTCTTTCCTGTAGTTTGGAAAAAATGAGGTTGTTCGGCCCGCTCCGGAGGCTTAGCCTCATTGGCCTTCTCCGCTGTTGCGTAGGCCCTGGTAATTGACTCCGCCTCCCTGAAGGTCTGCTAGTTCTTGTGGGTCAGGTGCCAAAAGAAGTCCCCATGCGTTAAAGTAGAGATGAACTGCCAAGCTTCATCTCCTCTATGAGCTTGGAAATTCTTCTCGCCTCTGCTATGAAGTGATCCAGGAACCTCCATGGATTCTCTCCCTGCTTCTGCTTGATATGGGAGAGGTGCCAGGGTTGTTTCTCTTCTTGGTGGCTAGAGGCATATTACGCCAAGAAGAGGTCAGAGAGCTCCAAATAGAATCCGTGGGGAGGCCATGGAACCAGATATGGGCGTCCCCTTTCAGCGTCAGCGGGAAGCAGTGGCATATAGTGGCGTCATCCAACCCTTGTAGACTCAGATGGACGTGAAAATGATTTAAATGATCCATTAGATCAGCACTCCCATCGTCGAGCCAAAGGTTGGCATTTTGAACTTTGCCGGCATGGGATGGTTCAAAATTTGGGTCGCGAAAGGAGATCTTTCAAGATCCGTGGCGTGTTTGTCGCCTTTGAGCACGCGTCTTTGGAAGAATCTTCTCTACTCGCACATCCGTTGGGATAGCATTGCCAGTTCTCTTGGAGTTGACGAAGGTCCTCAACTCCGTTCTTTCTTTGACGTGGCGGGCAGTTGGCCAGCTACTGCCCCCAGCAAATCGAACGACCCTTGAGGCCCCCTCCTGGGCCGGATGGGTGGCTTCGGCCCGAGAGTATTGTGCATTCCTGCATTCTAGATTTTCTTCCAGAGTCTTGCAGCCCAGATGACCTTCAAGCCTTAATCGGCTCTAGGCCTACGAGGCTTCCGGAGCTAGATTGTTGGCCGGCCTCTTGGTCTTCTTGACCGGCTTCTTCTTCCATTCCTTTCCTGGAGTTCGGAGTAGAGGGAGCGGAAGGCGGATCTCCCTACTAAGCATTTTCCTAGTGGGCACAGAGGATCTCGAACATCCTGTTCATATTGCTCATGTTCTCTACTAGTTTCTCAAAAAATGGCGCTGGCATGTCGTTGACCACCCCGTTGACTTGGGCACCCATTGCGTGGCCCTAGTCGGGTGAGGTTGCATCTCTGATAGGCTCGCTCGCTTGCGCTCTTATGTTCACCATATTGGCTAATGGAAAGAGAAGCTGAGAGAACGAGATCGCGTGAAGTTGTTTAGGAAAGTGGTTGGCTTTTTGGAAGCTTCCCACAGACGGCACCTGTAATGACCCGAGCTTCCAAAACATGATAATTGGGAGAAATACGGGCTCCGTAAGGGTATCAGTTCCCAAAATATGACAAAAGATAAGTAATTAATATAAAATAGGTGAATTAAGGTCAAGGGGTATGGGAGGAATCAGATCGAAAAGCCGAAAATCTAAAATTTGTAAATCGAAAATTGAAGTTGTAAACCGAGTAATGTTAATTCATAAATAAGATTCTGAGCTTTCAATTATAATAATCATGGCCTATTAAAGTTATAAAATCAAAATTAGGGTCCAAGGATGCAAAATATTCGGTTGAAAGGGTCAAAACGGATCCCAGATAACAAAAACACGAAGTAGGCTTGCTGCAGGCTCAATGCGGGCCTGACCCGCGCCCGAGTAGAGCTCTAGTGCCAAAGGGGCGTGAAAGATAGAACCTCCTGCTCGAAGTGCACTCGAATGGTGCCCGAGGGGCTGCGTTGGCAAGACGGTGTGCCTGAGTGGTGATCGAGCAGCCGCTCAGGCACCGATCGGGCACACGACTGTAAATAAAAATGCCAAGTGTGATTTTTGCAGCATTTTCGGTGACGTCCCGGCAGAGAGGAGAAGGAGAAAAGAGGGAAAAGAAAAGGAGAGGAATAAATCCGCGTGATCCACTCCGATATGGGTAAAAATAACTGTAGACTGACCTCAGGCAAGTGTATTCCAAACGTTATTTGTCGTCTCTAAAAGCATGTTTCTCCATGCTTTGCATAAATAAAGTCTTTTTCTATAAATTAATCAGACAGATTCTATGTTTACATGTATATACTGCAATATCTTGCATCAATTTCATAAAAATGCACGTGTTAAGTGTTTGTTTATCATCCGATGATTTCGGCCAAACCCTATGTGGGAAAATGATGGGTTTTAATGATTTTTACCCAAAATTTTTGTTATATAAAAGTTAATAGGTACTAAGATAAAGCTCCAGGTGTAATCTGTTTCTGAAAAATTTACACGGACTTATACTGATAAATTATTGTGGACTTCTAAAGCGAAACTGAAGGGTTTTAGACCAGTACTGTATATTCTAAAAATAAATCTGAAGGGTTTTTAACTATTTTTGTATATTCTGAGATGAAATTAAAGGGTTTCATACTGTTACCGTACATTCTGAACTGAACTGAAGAGTTATTATAAAACTCTAACTGAGTTCTG
>JAOVVI020009850.1:0-13364 GCA_028571085.2 Nepenthes alata
GAACCGTGCACCAACCATGGAGCAGGACGTGCTGGTTCAGCTACTGCCAATGCCTTTTGTATATTCTTATATATTTGTATATAAGTAGGCTGGTTAGATGTGTGGTTGTATGCAGTAGAGAGTGTTGAGCAAAAAGGTGCAGAGTGAGAGTGTGTGTGAGAGTAAGAAGAAAACAAAGGAGAAGAAGAAGGCCCAACTGTGTGTGTGTGTATTTTCACCTTACTGTTTGTAATATCTATCTCATACATAGTACAATCTTTACAGACTTAACGTCCCGTGGTTTTTCCTTTGATTTATAAGAGTTTTTCACGTAAATATCGGTTGTCATTTATTCTAACTTCGATTCCTTTTCTTTGATCTATTTTGGATCCTGTGACGGTAGGCTGCCCATTTTCGCCCAACAATATTATCTTTATATATATATCATTTGCAGACTACTGCGTACGAAAATTGACTAATTTCATTGTCTGTGTGTGAGAAGAACCTGATTCTCTCTTACAGAAGTAAAATCGTGTCAAATTCAAGTTCATAAGTAAAAAGTAGTAATGTTTAACTTTTCGGAAAGCTATAATTAACTTTTTGGATGGCATATTAAAAGATAAAATGATAATTTTGAATAATATGCAACAGTATGTTCCTCGGATCCTAGTAGACTAAAAGATGAAATCAAAGTTACACTTGGCCTGTGAGATTCAGTGTCAGAATGTTGCGAGTCCCATATCGGGGATGCAACTTCACAAGGATTGTTTTATAAATTTGGAAAATTTTCTTTTCTCATGGTGCGCTTTTTACGGGAGGATTGGGCATCAGCGGTTTGTGTTCGTAACAGTGGTGCTTTCATTGAAACCGACCCAAATTCAAAGAGGGTTACCTACGGAGGGTTCTAACCAGAAAGAACTATCTGCGGAGGGACTGACCTACTATCGGTGAGTTGGGGCGGAGTGAAACGTTGTCGAGTAAAGTGCCGTAGAGTGCAGCCGTTGAGGTCTGCGGCTGTCGAATGGGGGAGGAATGTTGCGAATTTCATATCAGTGAGGCAATTTTATAAATGCTGTCTTATAAATTGGAAAAAGTTTTCTCCCTCATGGTGCACATTTTAGGGGAGACTCGGGCTTAGTGGCTTATGCTTGCAACACAGAGGATGGTTGCCAACCCAGTTTGTACATTTTTTCATATTCAACTGACTCCATGATTGGCCCGGTCAACAAAGCCAAGGACCCAGTTAGGAGTGTTGTGAGACAAGATGAATCTTTATATGGATTAATGAGAAACCGCATTTGCCTAACTGGGCCGCAGGCAATGCTAAAAGCCAAATCTTGCTAACGCTGTGCACCAAATCTACGTATCTATCATGCCTGGAAGGCACGGCTGGGTGACGACCGTTAATTGCTTGCCTCGGCGATGTCAAGGCAGCATCATAGACATCTGTACTTGTTATTTGCAGCTTAGATACAAAACCAATCAGGGAACATCTACATGGCCCAAATGCTCCATGCAACATTGTTGATAAATACAAGCCTTTCTCCTATTGTGAAGGAATCGGATTTTGAAAGCTTTAAAGCGTATTTACTCTGTCACAAAGTCCACACTAATTCAATGCTGAGGCAAATTACTCTCAAAACTTAGGATAGACTGCCTATCTCCAGAAGCGTATTATACTCTTCTTGAGTAGACGACTCTACCTAAGTCCCTGATCATATGAATGGAATCTATTAGGACTCTTTGAAAGCTTCACGCAATATCAATTTTGTCTTATTGCCAAAAGGAGCCAAAACCCACACAACTATTGAAGCGAACTTTTCGTTCCCAAATCACATAAAGGTTTTGACCCCTAAATAAATTAGCAAAAGCAGTGACAATAATAAATATTCAATACATATAAAGAATATTTAATTTTAGATGATATGAGTAATACGAGTATATAAATAAAAGTAATAATAAATAATAATAAATGGATAATTTTTGGTGAC
This sequence comes from Nepenthes alata, assembly GCA_028571085.2. Taxonomy (NCBI): domain Eukaryota; kingdom Viridiplantae; phylum Streptophyta; class Magnoliopsida; order Caryophyllales; family Nepenthaceae; genus Nepenthes; species Nepenthes alata. Next base: position 1,971 of record JAOVVI020009850.1, read on the forward strand.
GAAAGAAAAATTTGATAACTACCACTATCGAGAAAAATCCTCCGGGCTTCAACGATCAGGAAAGATATGTATTATAAAAATTAACTTACAGATCGGGTGGTAATGACGCGCTAACCTAACCGACTTATTCCTATATTGTAATATAAACCAAGGAACTTCTTATATTTACCCATGACAATAGAACCGGACGCCTTTCGATCTTCACGTCAATCTTTCATCTTGAACCACTTGAATTGTCGAACACCACTGGAGCGTAATGTCCACGTCATCGACGTTGCCACGAAGGTTAATAGACAGGAAGAGGTGTAAAGGTGAATGCACGATAAGAAGAGAAAACTTTGTCAATCGAGCACAATCTTTGGAGTGAAATTTTTTTAGTAATGGAGTGCAAAGATAAGAGGATTTTCAAGTGAAATGCAACTCCAAAATTGTTCAAAGCAAGTTAAGATGTGAATATATAGAAGTCTCAAAAATTAGGTTAGAAAATAAATTCATTGGAGACAAAAGGGCCGCGCCGCTCGAGCGCTTATTAGGCGAGCGGTGGGCGCAGGATAGGGTTGGGAGAAATCGTGCGCTGGTGCTCGAGTGAGGATCAGGCGCGTATCAAGCGGCCAGTTCTGAAAAATGTGTCGGGTGGTGCCTCGGTGAGCGCCTGATTCTGAAAAATGCGCCCAGGTGGCACCTCGGGGGCTCATTGAGGGCCTAGTAGGGAAGGCACACCTTGATGGCGCCCCTCCTGGGAAGGTGCGAAACAGGCAAAGAGAAGGCGTAAACGTTGAGATGTGACGATGATGGCCTTTGGACAGGAGAATGATGAAAATCTTTCAGGCCGATATGTAGTCAAAGATACTGAACGTGCATACAAGAGACCAAATAACCAACCCGATATGGTCACGGAATATACCAACTAAAAAAACGACTAATAATCTTTCACTTTGACAATTCCGTGATAAAAAATACATACAAAAATTACAAGTATAAAATATAATAAAATTATGGGTTCAGACACTATTGAGATTGAACCCGTGTACATGAAAATTGACTCAAGGATACATTCGACACTACATAAGGAATTACAAGAAAAAGAAGGAAAAAAATGGAAGATGCCGAGTTGCTGGCCAAGGGAGAACTGAGAACTGTTATTCCTGGTCAACCATGGTTAGTATAGATATAAATAGTAGCAATAATATAATACCAGGAGATAGATAGAAGAAATCATAAATGGGAATAAATTTCCATAAAACAAAAGTCCCCCCTAGCTAGGATACCCTCCCTCTATCTCCCCCTACATCTCATAACAAAATATTCCTCTAAGGAAGAGATTGATGGTATTATCTCCCCCTTTTTGTCACAAATGACCAAAGTGTAATGAAACTCACTCTTCTTTACCCATATTTTTTGTCATAAATTTACCTTTTGATCTAATCTTTTTACTTGGTTATTTAACTGTTGAATACGTTTAACCAAGTTTTGTATTTCTGCCAATTATTTTTGATTATCTAGCAGATTTATGGCGTGATAATGGGGACGAATGTGCCCAATTTGTCCACATGTGTGGCATGTGGGGACAAATTTAGAGATGGTGTTGGGTTTTTTGTTTTCTTGGCGAAAATAAGTATTAGACCCAAATGTTTAAAAGAGTCTTGCGGATTTATTCACAATCGTGTTATTCTTAGATTTGGGCATGGGTTTAGACCCAATTCGATTCTCAACACTTATAGGCATGGTTTTAGAAATTTTTGGAGTACCCATGATTTTGTGAGGAAGTTTTGTAGCTAGAACAAAGATAGGTTTCGAATATTTACCAAGGTTATATGCGTTGTCAATATAACCCAAACCCTTTTTGTTTCTTGCAGGTTGTCCCAATCCAAGTATATGATTCAATTTTTTGGACCCATTGGAAAATTACTTCAAATCATTGTGAGTAGTTTTAAGATCAGATTTAAGAGTTGTGATTTTTTCAGTAAAAGAGCTTTTCAATTTCTCAATTTCTTTAACTTTTGTGTCTAACTCGAATTTAAGAGTGAATTTTTTTTTTCATTTTTGTTAGTTTATACTTTAATGATATATTAATTTTCTTGATCTGTAGACATTCTTTAAATAATTTATTATAGGTATCCTGAAGGTCATACAATTTAGCTTTTGAGTCATTCTTAGAGTTATCGAAAAGATTAAGATTTTCTTCTAAATGTTTATCAGTTCCACACATCGAGGTCATAAAAGCCACATATTTGACAAGGCCCTCTTCAGTACATCTTTCAATATCTTCTTCTTCGTCATCGTTCAGGGTCGCATTAGTTTTTAATGCTTGACCTTATTGGTATTTAAAATTGGGGCATTGAGCACGATAATATCCAAAACTTTTACACTCGTGGCATTGAACACTTTAGGTATTTTTTGATTTGGTTTCTTTAATTTCACATCAATCTTTCTTATCAAATTTAAGAGATCTTTTTAAATCTACATTTGGTTTGTCAAAAGAAGGTTTATTTTTCTTCAAGAATTTTTTAAAATTTCTAAAAAATAAGTTAAAATTTTCATCACTATTTGACTCCTTATCGAAGTCACGGTCTTTATCTTCCATAACAGATTTTAGAGCAATCGATTTATTTTTTCTTGATTAGGGAAGTGTGTACTCATAGGTTTGGAGAGATCCTACAAATTTTTCAATCATTATTTTATCAAAATCTTTACTTTTTTCGATAGTTGTGACTTTAGGTCTGAAGCGTTTAGGAAGGGATCTACAAACTTTTCTAATAATTATATTTTTAGAAATTCGTTCTCCTAAATTAAAAGTGAGGTTCACAATATTATTTAAATGAATATAGAATTCATCGAACGTTTCATCATCTTTCCTACGAATTTGTTCAAATCTAGTAAAACGTATTTGTAATTTTAAATTTTTTACTAACTTCGTTCCTTCGTGAGTAATCTCAAGTATGTCCCATGTATCTTTAGCGGTTTCGCAAATGGATATATGTTTAAAATTTTTAGGGGATACCACAATAAAAATGACATGTAGCCCCTTACTATTCCAATTGCACAAATCAATCTCTTTTTTTTTGCCATGAGGATAGAACTTTCAGTTTATCACCCAAAGTACTTTTAGGTGGAGTCCACCTAGTTTGGGTGTTAGCCCACAACGTTCATCCATAGATTTAAGGAAGGCCCTCATTCGAACCTTCAAATAGGTATAGTTGCTCCCATCAAAGAAGAGAGGAACGGATAGCGATCCACTCGTATATATCTAGATTCATTCATATAAAGAATATTTAATTCTAAATTATATGAGTAATATGAGTATATAAATAAAAATAATAACAAATAATAATAAAGAGATAATTTTTGACGACGAAGAAAAAACTTAATAACCACGGCTATTGAGAAGAATCCTCCGAACTTCAACGGCAAGGGAAGATATGCACTATGAAAATTCACTTACAGGCCAGGGGATAACGGCACACTGACCTAACCGATTTACTCCCGTCTTGTGATCCATAACAAGAAACTCCTTAGATTTATCCAAGGCAACGGAATCGAACACTTTTTGATTTTCACGTCAATCTCCCCTCTCGAACCACTTGAGATGCCGAATACCACTGGATCCCAGTGTCCACGCCACCGACGTCGTTACGAAGGTTAACAGACGGGAAGAAGTGTAAAGGTGAAAGCACGATAAGAAGAGAAAACTTTGTTAATTGAGCACAATCGCTGGAGTTAGGTTTTCTCAATAATGGAGCACAAAGATAAGGAAATTTTCAAGTGAAATGCAACTCCAAATTTGTTTAAAGCAAGTTAGGGTTAAAGACCTAAGACATGAATATATATAAGTCTCAAAAATTATGTTTGAAAATAAATCCGTTGGAGACAAAAGGGTTGCGCCACTCCAGCGGCAATTGGGTGAGCGGAGGGCGTTGGATAGGGTTGGGAGAAATTGTGCCCATGCGATCAAGCGCAGATCAGGCATATTGAGTGCTCGGTTCTGGAAAACGCACCCGAGTGGAGTCTCAGGTGCTCATTGAGCACCCGATTCTGAAAAATGCGCTCAAATGGTGCCTCAAGTGTTCATCAAGCGCCCGGTACGGAAGGCACGCCTCGATGGCGCCCCTCCCTAGAAGGTGCAAAATAGGCAAAGAGAAGGTGTGAACATTGAGATATGACGATGACGGCCTTCGGGCATGAGAATAATGAAAATCTTCTAGGCTGATGTGTAGTCACCGATACCGAACGCACCGACAAGAGACCAAATAACCAACTTGACACGGTCACGAAATATGCCAATGTAAAATACGACTAACAACTACATTTATCGATTGAGCTCTAGTCTATATGTCTGAGAATCAAATACTTGATATAATTTATGATATCAAGAATTAATATGATTAAGTGAATTTATTTAAAAGAAATTCAGTTCAATTGATGAAATTAAGTATAGAGTAACTTAAAAAAGCACTTGATCGACGCAAGAATAATGTATGATCATATTTGAGACAAAATCTTAAATTGCCATGCTTGATACATATCTAATTGGTGTTTGTTCATATGTTGAAACTAGTTTTCATGCCTGTTCTATGCAGGACTGGTACATATGCACTGATCTCCTATTTAAGTGATTTTTATCCTTATTTGGCTCATTCTTCATGAAGTTTGAGAAAAAGAGAAAGAAAAAAAAGGAGAAGGGAGAGGAGAAGAGAGAGGAAGTAAAATTAAAGTAATTTTAATTAATTTTTAATAAATTTAAATTAAGGTAAGTATATTTAAATTTACTTTTTATTTGTTACCAAATTTTTTGAAACTTTCTTTCTGTTTCTTGTTTATATATTTATACATATAATATTTTTCTGCTTATTTTAATATTATATTGTATATATGTAAGATTTGCTTTCATTCCATAAGATTTTGAATACTTATACCTTAATTTAAGGATGTTGCCATGAAATTATGAGATTCTTGAGAAACTAGATTTGCATATCTCTTGTGTAATAATTTGATGAGAGATTCACTTTTAAATTTATTAAGATTATTTATTTTGTATTTTTAATTTTTTTTATTTTTATGAAGTCATTCATTTTTCTCTAAATAATAGCAATTATAAAAAATTGGTAGAATATATTCGGATATATTCTAGTATACTAATTAATAAGTAAAAGTTATTACCTAATATCTATAGATTTAAAAAATAGCAATTGACCACATTTAAAGAAAATAATATACAGTTCATTCACATATTAGTTTCAAATAGTAGCATATTGTCCAAGCTATAGAGAACAATTTGCACCCCATCCTTTAATTGTTTACTATAGTCAATGCGGTTATCATTAGTACTTGGTTCTTACTTTGTTTTCATTTTACAGTATTTTGTCATATGTTTATCATGATTCTTCTCATGTTTTTATCATGTATATCCACATATAAATTATACAAATATATTTTATTAAGTACTAAGCGCACTATTACCATTTTTCTAACCTTTTAAATTAGTGAGCTCAGATGTCATTTATAGGAGTTTTCATCTTTAAGATAGCATTTATGGAGGATTAGTTTAAATATAAAATTATTGTATTTTGGATATTTTAATGTTAGATAAAATTTAAAAATAATTTATTTGTATTTTGGTGGCCAACATGCCTATTATTCTAGATTTTATGTTTTTACAAATCATACATTAGTGCATAAATATTTCTTCTTATTATTTAGTATTGAGTTGACGAATAAAATATATATTTTTGGGCCAATTATTAGAGTATTAATCATAATTTTTTTTTGAGATTTGGGATTTATATATCATTGGTCTATCTAACTTTGGATATTGGGTCATATTTTGATTTAGGTCAATTCTTTATGACATTATTTCTATGTAGTTTTTATATCGAAGACGTGATAGATTGGTATTAGACCAAGTCATAATGAAAGTGTGTTAAATAATTTGAGGAATTAAATTTTACAATTTGTGACGTGACAAATACAAAAATATCCAAGGTTAAGGTGGCACTAGGTCTAGTGAGAAAGAGGACTATCTTACTGTTCTGGTAAAGATAGCAAAAGTTCTGATCAAATAGTTCAGATGCAGCTGAACCTGGACTAAGGTGGGAATTCAAGGCTTGCTATGCTATGATAACTTATGATCGGTTTACAAATGCACATGTGCCTGAATGTTTAGGCTATTAGAATTTGACTAAGGTAAAAATATGATCTATCGATTGAAGAAGATATTTGAGGTGATTAATTACCTAGAAGAAGAAAGTTTACCTCTTACAAATTAGATGGTGAGGCTAATTATTGTGGGCCATGAAAATGGAAAATCTAGGCTTAAAGAATGAGGAAATTTTGAGGGAAGTATTCTTGGAGGCATTCTTTGAGAAAATGTTTTTGATGAGCCTCCACTGACAAAATAAGAACTAATTTGCCCAGTTGAGATAATAGAATTGTATGGTAGTAGAACATACTGCTAACTTTACCAAACTGGCTCAATTTACCTTGCACGTAGTGATGGACAAGATGATGAGAGTAAGAAAATTTCTTTAAAACTTGGAGGTCTTTATTCAGAGATAGATGATGACGTTACAGTTGAGAACGTATGGGGAAATATTCAATCAGACTTTGTTCTTTAAGCAAGAGTTATAGAGAGTAATATTTTTTGAGAAAATAAACACAAGCCAAGGAGGCCAAAGTTTGGGGTTAATAAAATCCCATAAGATATCTAAATCCTATCATAAGGCGATGAAAAAAGAAGTTGAGATCCAAGGAACACCAAATATATAACAACAATCCAAAGCACTGTGCAACCATTGTAGGGAGTTTGATGGTGGACGACCATGCTATGAGCAAATCAGGGCATATTTTAATTTTTAGCAAATTTAGTCATATGATCAAAAAATATTTTCACTATTTGAGGCTAAATATTAGGAAGCTGAGTGTTTGTAGAAGAGCTTTGCAGTAATGAATAAGCATACAAATGCATCACCATTAGTGGTAGAAGGTTGACTTTTAATTTTGGATACTTTAGCTCATGCACTATTGACTTAGGCCTACACATTTATTTATTTCCCCTAATGCATGACAATATCGTAGTTGATACTAGATTCTTAGAAATTTATATTTAACTGAAATTGCGTCCCACCAATATTTGTTGGTTTATTATCCTTGCTAAAAAAAAAGTCATTTCCTTGTTGGTATTATGCATGTAAGTGCATTCTATATATATATATATATAATAGAAAGGTGGAATGTTCTTGCAAAAAAAAAAAAAAAGAATTTTGAACTGTTTTGCCATTGTAATCAGATGCTAAAAAGGTAATCCTATATGTAACCCCTAAGAGATACTAATTAATAAAGAAATTTTTAACTAAGAAATAGATTTCAAAAAGTGAAAAAAGATATCATAAGCAACTACAATAGTTAGGTTTATTAACAATTTTGGTATAGTGGATATTATTATATAGACAATCATACTTAATTCGATAAAATCCTTTGATCTAAAAAAATAGTTACCATAATTTCACATGTGATGGGTTATTTTGTAGTTCCGTTTGATTTTTAATAACTTAATTAATTCTAAATAACCATATATAAAAATAATGTTGGACACAAAATGTTGAGGAGGTGGGTTAATTTAGGACCACTTTTAAATTGTGCCCATTTATTTTTAGGACTTTGTTTATTTACATTGGATTTATCTATCGATTTTTGTTACGTTGTTATGTCTCGATATGTTGGGTTATGTTTTATTTACGTCATATTTTTATAATTTGAAATTAGGGATGTAATATTTTATTCCACCACATGATGAAATTTATGTCAAATGACTGTTGATTTTTTGAACTTACTCAACTACATAAAATAATTGTAATAACATCACAATCATAAAGGCATGAAAATAAATAATACAATAATAGTGAAATGATGTATGGCCTCTTGGTTGTGTTGTATGAACTTATACATGCCAACTATACAAAACACATATTTTTCAATGGTAATTTGAAATACATATCTAAAATATGTAAATGACATTCATTATGCTCTCAAGATCCTTCAAAGTCAACACCAAACAGTCCAAAAGGTGAAAGTTGTCCGAACTTGTTATTCTGAAAGGTGGTAAATTACAAGATGAGTTTAAAACTCAATAAGTAAACAATAGAATGATAATACTAATACATGATTCATCACAAGAATGACAATTATAAACTAAAGGTTGGTAATAAGTCTAAGCAACTATAGTTGAATACATAAAGGTCAATTTATCTATTTTTACTTGTAAATATAAGCCTTGGCCTACTATTCAAAACCCATGAAGATAGTAGTATAGAGAGAGCCTTGTCGGTGGAGTAGTGAAATGCATTGAGATTGGAATGAACACCAACGATGAACTAATAATATTTGAGATTAGGCAGGATTATACACGAAAGATCCCTTTTTGACGGTTTAATTTATGATTTTTTATTCATGGGTATTGATAAGATCTTTCTATTTAACTTAGTAGCACCTTAAAATTGCACGCGTTAAAAGCGAGGTTCCATTGTTATACTCATGAGAATGCCATCGTAGAACCTTGTTCCTTTTCTTAATATATAGCGTCATGTTATATATATATATAGTGTATTTTTCACATATTGTATCTTCATTTCTTTATGGTGGTTAATTTTAGGATAGAAGGAAACCCTCCGTACCATGTATATTTTTAGGATTTGAAAATCAAAAGCTTATCTTCATTTGTAGAGATTTATTAAATCATGCAAAAGAAAGGATAAGGAAGAAGGCATTTTTCCTAAAATTTCAAAAAAGTTAGGATTTTATTGACATTTATCATAAATGTTAAACAAAATATTTCAAAATCTTAGAAAACATAGATATAAAGAACATGTATATAAGTGAAACATCAAAAGGAATAAACACTTATCTGAAATATAAGTGTTGTGTCATCGGATTTGGTCTCTGTATGGATGAGGACCCAAATGCAGAGTAACGCAAATATAAATTTTGAGTAGAAGGAAGAGAGAGAGTGTATGACACGTAGCATTTTTACGTAGCAAACCCTCTTTTAAATGAGAGAAAAAAATTACGGGACTCTGAGTATAGGAACAATTCCACTAACCAGGTGTTTGAGTACAAAGGGTGGAGAACAGAGTATATGGTGACTCATAAGGATCACCCTTTCAATCAAAGTGTTCTCTTAATTGGCTGTGTGAGTGACTTGCTTCTTCTCTCTCCTTGAGTGTAAATGCAAGTGCAGAAAGTTTGGTCCTTTATTAAGTACACAGTGAATACTTATATAGTGGTTTGAATCTTCCTACATGGAGCACCCACTTAGAGCGGGCGTGTGTAGTGAATCTTACCACCAACTTTGCAATTCCATCTTACCGTGTCAGAGACGTTGCGTGCATGTGGGTTATGAGACGTCACTTTTGCAGTGATCACACCTGCTCTACAAGCCATCATTCCCTGTGAAGATTGCATGTTGGAGAGAATGCGCATGGATTTCCAAAAGTCAACCTTCTGAATTGGCATTCTCGATCGTTCTGAGCTTCCTTTTCTACGCTCATGTCGTTGGAGATTTCTCAGAGTCTGTGTCATTGATGAAGGCTTTGGCTCTCATCAACTCCTCAGACTTTTGACGCCAAATGTTTTCGGCCTTCAATTGAAGGCTTGGACAGCAATATGTTTTCAGACTTTCAGAGTCATATCCTCAGTGCCATTTCCTCGGGGATTTATTAGAGACTTTGGTCTCTTACGGAGTCCTCAAGCCTCCCAGGCTAATTTAGCTTTTTAGGCCAAATCAGCCTCGTGGGCCTCTTGGGGCATGGGCCCAATTTTTAGACCTTTTATCTGAGCCCTGGGTATTACTACCAATCACTAGCCCCCCATACCAAGAGGTTTGAATATCTCAACCTTTGGCATGTGCGATGGCGGAAATGCCTTTGGTAACTTTGGCATTGATCTGATCTTTCAGAACGTTCCTTTTTGTCCGTAGCTTTAACATTCCTTTTTTCAAGAGCTAGCTTTCCTAGCATCCGTGGTCTTTTCTTGAATGGCTCAGCTAGAATCCATTCTAATAAAGTGATTACAGTCTGATGACTGAGGAAAAGCATCCAAGGGTATTGCTGGAACCAATAGCTTGAACAGACGCTGTCCGTGGACTCTCCCCAGGTTTGAGGCACTGGCCTACGCCATCAATTGGTGCATTAAATGTGCATTAAACGCTGCCTTGGGAAAGGAATGCCATCATTGTCGACGTCTTGTGGGGAGTCGACACGTGGCCTGACAATTTATGAGGCGCACCTTTTTGAATTTTACGCCCATTTTAAAAGCCTTTCCTTGCTTTCATTTCTCCGTCTGCAATGCTAAGTGTTTTCCTTCTCTTCTGCAATTCTACGGGCTTTCCTTGCTTAAGCTTTCGCCTCGCATTTCTTTTCTGTTTTCCTTTTTCTTCAAAATTTTCTTTCATGGCTCCAGGTGTGAAGGATATTACTTCTATTCTATCTTTGGCGGACCTCGAGGTCATTCGAGTGCGATACAAGATTTCGAGCTCAATGGGATAGGTAGTTCTCGGCACTGATGAGAGGGCATGCTCACCTCCAAATGGCTTCATCATCGTCTATAAAATTTATCTTAATGATGGTCTTCAATACCCTATAGCCTTGGAGTTCTTTGAGATCACGAGAGACCTCAAAGTCCCTGTGGCCAAACTCCAGCTAACTCCGTCAGGTATCTGGTCTCTCACTGCGTCTTCGCTCGCTACCACAAGAAAATCTTCGATGTCGTTGCGGCGAAAGTGATGTTGAGATTTTCGCATAGTCAGGACTGGATCGTTATTACTCTACGTCTCGAGTTCCAGAAAATTTGTAGTGGAAACTCTAATTCCACCAAACGGTAGAAAGATAATTTTTTTCTTTCTTGATGTTCGTGAGAACTGAGCTATCCCTAATGAATGGGGCAATGTGGAATTCAATTTTTGTAAGGATGCTTCGAGTAGTGAGAAGGCCACGACCAAGGATTTAACGGATTTGGTGTTATCCAATCTTGGCTCCTTAAACAAAAATAAGAAGAACAGATGATTGAGGCTCGAGTACTTGGAGAAAGCCAAGTGGAAGCCTAAGCCCGAGGACTTTGGCGTCCCTTCTATTCTTCTAGAAAAAAAGAAGCTGAATAAGAAGAGAAAGACTCTGAGGATTGAGGAGCCGTTCGAGCGGACAATGAAAAGCCATTGGACTGAGACTTTTTGAAAAAGCACGTTTTGTGCTAACGTGTTTCGTCCCCGTTAGAAGTATAGCGGAAGCAGTGAATAATAATAAATATCTAATACACGTAAAACATATTTAATACTAGATGCTAACAAGTTTAACAATCATGCACGATATATGTAACCATAAGCAATAGAGATAAAGATCCGATTTTTGG
>JAOVVI020009851.1:0-13363 GCA_028571085.2 Nepenthes alata
GTTAACGCTGACCTCTTGTTTTCTTTAGTGGTGTGCAGGACCCGCACTCAGCGAACGGAGCCGGATCGGGTCAGCCCCGAAGAATTTGAATCTTTTCGAAGTCGGATCCAGGTACGCATCAGGAATAGAAATTCTAAGAGGGAAAAAAAAACTAATCAAATTCATAAATTATTTTAATTAAATTGTTCATAAGCCTAAATAAATCCATTAAAGAGTGAATATTTTATTAATTTAATATTTAACATTTTTAACATTTATTTTTAATTTTTTAAAAGTCATACTAGAATAATAATAATGTACAGTTAGATCAAAATTTATTTAATTTTATAAGTAATTATTTTTATTTTTGAAGAGTTTATTCAATTAAAAGTAAGATTGATTAATTCTTTTTAATTATAGTTATTCGATGTTTATGATATAATAAAAATTTTAAATAAATTTAAATAAATTAAAATTTTATGATGGAAATAAAAAAATTATTAGGGCTTAAAATAATTTTATTTTGTTAGCTTAGGGGAAATATACAAGGTATAAATAGTTTACATACGTCACAGTATAAACCCTACTCGTTTTTAAAAAGGCTTAGTTTTTGAAAAGAAAGATCCCTCGACGTTTTCCCCTCCTTTCTCTTTCACTTTCTCAACGGTCAAAGATGGAACTGAAGCAACCCTAGAGATTCAGTAGAATACCCACTGTCCAAAATCGTTGAAATGCAAGAACTTTTCGGATCAGTTCGCCGATCCATAGTGTTCCGAACCGCAAGCGGCGGTGACGACGGCGGCTTCGGTGGTTTTGTGGATAAGATCGGCTCAAGCATTCGCAAATCGCGAATCGGACTCTTCTCAAAACTCACTGTTCCGGGGCTTCCACTGTCTCAGGCGAAGGAGAACATGCCTCCGACGCCGGAAGAAGACACCCCGCCGATTCGATGGAGGAAAGGCGAGTTGATCGGATGCGGAGCATTTGGCAGAGTTTACATGGGAATGAACCTCGATTCCGGCGAGCTCCTCGCTGTTAAACAGGTTAATTTAGGGTTTCTCCTGTCCGTGTTGTTTAAGTAGTGCTTTTAGTATTGGATATTATTATTTTTTAAAAGTAATGTGGTTAAATTTTCCTATGATAGGTTTCGATTGCGGCCAATGGTGCTTCAAGAGAAAAAACTCAGGTCAGGATTTGAAGCCAACGACTGTTTGATAGAATCTGATTTGACTATCCGAAATTGTTATAAGTTGAGTTGTGATGATTGGACTGTGGCCTATATTGTAAACATTACAAAAATCATTGAGAACTCGTTTAGTATAGTGTGACTAGAGTCCATGAAAGCGTTTCGTTGAGTTGAGTCAAGGTAAATAGGCTATAATTTGACTATTGATGCGCTATCAGAATTACATTATAAGTTTGAGACAGCAATTGCGTTGCATTTTAGAGAGAAAAACGGATATGGAGAGAGAAGAGAGACTCTATGAAACTGCCGAGATTTATCAAAATTTTTGATTTTATGCAATTCAAATCCAAGAATTCAATTTTATGGGATCCAGTTTGATATAGTTAACTTGCTCAAGTTCTAATTAATCTTTCAATTTAACATAGACTCACATAAGGGAGCTTGAGGAGGAAGTGAAGCTTCTGAAGAATCTATCACATCCAAATATAGTCGTAAGTATTATCTTGCTTCTATTATTCAACAAAATGGTGCGTGTGTAATTTTAAATTTTATCTGTTTGTTAGAGGTACCTGGGAACTGCTAGAGAGGAGGAAGCATTAAATATCTTGTTAGAATTTGTTCCCGGCGGATCAATTTCATCTCTTTTAGGAAAATTTGGATCATTTCCTGAGTCTGTAAGTTATTGTTATTCTATCTGTTCCTTTTGCTACTGGATATATGGAAAGTACTTTTTGAATGCTGAGATTGCCTTTGGACTTTTTTGTTGGCCAGGTTATAAGAATGTACACCAAACAATTGCTTTTGGGGCTAGAATACCTACACAAGAATGGAATAATGCATAGGGATATTAAGGTACTACTCTGATGGAGAAGCAGCCCCAAATTACATCCATGTCATCCACTTACTCTCACTCTAACCGCCCTCACCTCTATGTGAATACCATCCATTTTCAACAATAAAATTTAAATGAACTGTGCTTTCTTCAGGGGGCAAACATCCTTGTTGATAACAAAGGATGCATTAAACTTGCTGATTTTGGTGCATCTAAGCAAGTGGTTGAGTTGGTATGCTGCATATTTTTACTTGCAGTTACATTTTACTGATAATTAATTGAGGTCACATAGGATCACACATACTGAAATTGTTTGCATTATGACAGGCTACTATGACTGGTGCTAAATCAATGAAGGGTACTCCATATTGGATGGCGCCTGAAGTTATTTTACAGACTGGACATAGCTTGTGAGGAAACTATTCAATCTTATTGTCAAGCACATTTCAATAAACCAAGTTTTGACTTGATATGATTACACAAATTGATGGTCATTGATATACTTTGATTTGCATCTTCAACTCATGGGCACTAAAAGCATTGATGATCATGAATCTTGTGTTTTCCTTTTCTCTAGTAAACATCTATTGGTAGTGATGCATGGGTTTGCTTATGCCTGCCTCCTATAGATGTTATAACTATATGGACTTGTACTCCAATAGAACTTACTGGAAACATGTATCTGTTTGCTTGTGTCTATGTGGTACATGTCTTCAAGCGATTGTGTGGATTACTATTAGTGTCAGTTATAGCTTGTTAAGTTTGAGGAAACAGCTGTGCATTACATTTGCATGCCAATTCTTGGAAGCGACTAATTGTGATTATGTAGGCTATGCCATTTTAGATTTGAAGTGTTAGTACTATTACTAGTTTTTGTCAAGGATTCTTTTGACAAAGCTTTTGTTAATTAGCTACAGAAACCTCAGGTAAAATGACAATTTGGCTGTAAAATCACGTCTTCTAGGTGACATGGGTGAGAGAATTCCACTTGGCACACCCATGCAACCTGCCAGGCTTCCATTCCTGGCATGGTTCATTTTAATTAAGGTCCAGGTTTGGTTCTATAATTACGAGATGAATGGCAATTGGTAATGTGGTTATATCTAATCCTCAAATTTGCAAGCCATTTTATCCTGTGTTGGCAAAACAAGACTTCTAATGATGTTTGTCAAGATTGAGTACACTTTCAAAATGGTGAGAGAGAACCATCTTCATGTCAGCTTGACACAGTCTCACAAGTCACACTGTTTTGACTCCTGTAATGTCTTCATGCAAAAATGCACTTCAAAGTTTGTTGTCTTTGGCCAAAAGTATGGGTTCCATTTGTTAGTAGCATAAGAATAAGGAAAGGTTTAAATAAAATGGATAAAGGAATTACGATTTCATCATAGATCTTCTCAATATTACTTCATTTTTGCTTCAATATTTTTGCGAAATTTCCACCTTGCTACTTTTTCTGCCTTTGCCCATATTTGTACTTTTTTATATTATTGATATTACAACTACCTCTGCTATTGATCGTTTTAAATCTTTCTGAATCTGCATTGTTCCATGTTTTCTTTCATTGTCATTTTCCTTTGTTTTAATAGATAGGAGAGCTGGTGTTGGTTTAGATAGTGGGGGCTGCACCCGATAAGATTGATTCTATCATCACCAGCAACTTATAGCTTGCTGATACGGACTTGACAAATCAGAAAAAAAGACATGCTAACCTTCCATTCTTTCCCAGCTTATGCATGCAGGCCCGCAGATGCTATCTTGTCTTTTAATACATAATTGATGTTCTTTCTGAAAAAAATTGGGAAAATGGAAAATATGTTCACATATGTCTATTTTCTGATTGTCTGCTCATTTTGGATAACTAAAAATGATGCTTTCCAAATTTTCACTGATTATAAAAAGGATTTTTCACAGTTTAAGTCTAGCTTATATTCAACTTTTTGAGAATTTAAGATAGAGTCATTGTTTTGTAAGCTTATGAATATAAATATATGCAAAATTTAAACAATTATTTAAAATATATACTGATAGAATTTGATTTAATTTTCTATTGTTGTTGCTTTACTGTGTTTTTTTATACAAATTACCTGAAAATTTTTAGTCCTTGTAAATGATATTTTCATACATTGAAAAATGGTATTATCACGTGAATGTTGAGCCAAAAGTGTGATCCCTCTAATAATCTTTTGGTTGCCTTTTAATATTTACTATAACGTGATGATATAATTTGTGCATCATTAATTTGACGACACAATACTATTTACATTGCTGATAACTTAAAATATCACAGTTTAAAACTTATTGTGTCACTAAGAGTTATAATTGACTTATTGTCAATTTAATCCTATGGGTAAGTTCAAAAATGAATTCATTACTTTTATTAAATTCAACTTGATTATTTGATAAGCATAAAATTGGGTTCAAACTCAACTAGTTAATTTCATGCACTAAGTTCTATGTAAAAGAGCTAAAGATTCCAACTGATCTATCATACGTCTAGTTTTAGTTGGTTAATAATTTAATTCTATATTGATTGATCTATGCATTTCTAACAACTATTTATAAGCATCAAATCGTGAAAATAGACACTTTTTGCCAAACAAAAAACAATGACAGCACTTTTTTTTTTCCAGAAAAAAAAAAGTGACAATAGAAAAGTGTTAAAGGGAAAGAAAATTAGAGAAACAAAAAACGATTTTCTAAACTTAGCTGTCTCTTAGCATTTGTCTTTCTATTGTATTCTCTCTGATGGTGCACATTATGGTTCTCTCTAATCCTTATGTAATAATGGTGTAGCTATTTTACTAACAATGTTTGGGTGTTTACTTGTGGAAGTGCTTGGCACTTCTCTTTTCTTTTTACTTTCTTTGAGAACCTGTCACTAACAAATGGATGAGTTCTTGACTCGTTGGATCCATTTTGTCTTATTCAACCGCATACGTCTGCATTAATCAGTCTTTTCTTTGTTCTCTGTGATTTGTTCTATGAAATGGCAGCTTAAGTCACATTATTTTCATGCTGCTGAATTAATCTTGCTTTAAATCTACGTTGACAGCATATTCATGATCATCTCCTGTTTTTATTTCCTTCATCCATGACCAATTCTAGTAATATTTTTCAAGTGATTAATAAAAAAAAAGAAAGCAAAAAATAAAGAAATAATGTTAAATATGAATTTCACTGATAAGGGAGTGTTCTCTAGGATTCATAATTTTGCCTGTACTTGATTGCTCAGCTCCGCTGATTTATGGAGTGTTGGCTGTACTGTCATTGAAATGGCCACAGGAAAGCCTCCTTGGAGCCAGCAGTATCAGGAGGTATCCATGCTTCATTGACCTAGAACCCTGTTAATCTCATGTTATTTGATTGGAATCTCTATGTTTGTTTGAATGTCAGATAAACCCATATACTCCTTTATTAGTTATCAAACTAACAACTGCAGTTTCATTTAGGTAGCTGCTCTTTTCCATATTGGGACAACTAAATCTCACCCTCCTATCCCCGAGCATCTCTCTACTGAAGCAAAGGACTTTTTGCTGAAATGTTTACAGAAGTATGATTGTCATTTCCCATTTGTTTTTTATTTTGTCTGCATCTTCTTTTCTGATTTTACTTATGAAAAATCACATGCTCATCTTACGGACTGATTATGTGTTTTATATTATTTGCTCTTCTTTGTTCCTGCCAATTATCATACTGTTGTGTCAGGGAACCAGACCTAAGGCCTTCTGCATCGGATTTGCTGCAAGTAATTCCTTTTTCTCAAATTCTTTTCATTTATGGTCAAAGCCACAAGTAGAGTTTCCAATTCCAGTGCCATGTTTCAAACTTCTCATTGTATCCATGGGTAGTTTTGAGAATTACATATTTTTTCTACCGCTTTTTTTGGGAGAAAGATATACCTTAGAACCAAGGATGTGTGTGATTGATCAAGTATTTATGCTAATGAAATGATTTCCGACTTCTATGTGCAGCATCCTTTTGTTATTGGAGAATATAAGGAACCTCATCCGGTATTTCGTCCATCAGCTCTGGTTAGTACAATTGCTGTGGATTTTCTAGTTTGGGTAATTTTCATCATTGGTCAATCTCAGTATATTTTATTATCTATTATTGTTAGGAAAGTGCTGGAACTTTGACGGGAACACCAACAGATCATAAGAGCCTGTGAGCTGCTTACATATTCTTTATCTTTATTGATTTTGTTTCCCCTTGATTGTTGATTGTATGAGATGATCAGTTAGATTCTAAAGGATACTTACTATTGCTGCAGCAGACATCACGGGCTCATGACAGCCAGTAAGGGCCTGAAGGATATTTGCAACATGGGTAGTGTGAAGTTCTCAACAGTGTATCCTGATAAATTCTCTGGAACCAGTCCACTTTCGGTCCCAAACTCTGGTGATGATGATATTTGTCAGATAGATGAGAATGATGAGTCTGCAACTGGTTCATCTGCAAAGCTGAATACTGTGGTTCCTTTGGATGATTTTAACAAGGTAAACCACTATTTCATTGTACCTCTGTATTGGATTTATCATTGTTCTCAAATTTAAATAATTTACTGTAAATATTCCAATTGAAATAGAGTTTCAATCCGATGTGTGAGCCCAATGATGAATGGCAGTGTAAGTTTGATGAGAGCCCAGAATTGGGAAGTATTCAACACATCTTACTTTCCAGTGATGCCGGGCTCACAGGGACAACTCCAAATGGGGATTCTGAGTTCACATTTCCAAGCGAGCCATTAGCTGACGATGACGATGAAGTTACCGAGTCAAAAATTAGGGCATTTTTGGATGAAAAGGTATTGACTAACAAACAATAATCTATATTTCTTTGAAATTTAAGTTGCTAATGTGAGTTTTATTGTGCTGGATCTTACTTGTGAGATTTCTATTTTCCTGCTCTGTATATTGTCCAGGCTTTAGATCTCAAAAAACTGCAAACTCCTCTGGTTGAGTTCTACAACACCTTGAATGCTTCTGTTGTCCCAAATGGCTTTGGGGCTGTAGATGGTGACAATGTTTTAAGTAGTCTGCCTTCAAAGAGCAAGTCCCCTAGCCGAATACCCAGCAGAAGATTGTCTGCAGCTGTAGATGCTGCCAAGACAGCGAGCCCTGGGAGTCATACAAAACGCATATCAGATGGTGGTGGCGGCGGTGGCAGTGGCAGTGGCGGTGGCAGTTCAAGTGTGCAAACTTTGAATGAAATTCAGCCCCCACAGATTCTGGAATGGAAAGAGCTCCTCGATGTTCAGCAGGGATCTATTAGTTCTAGGTTTGTTTAAGTGGTACATATTTATTTCGTTGGCTCAACTTGGTGCAATATTATATTTGAAATGAGATGTCTTATGCTGTCAGTTCAAGCTTCACTGAGAGGCAGAAGAAGTGGAAGGAAGAACTTGACGCCGAGCTTGAGAGACAACGAGGCAAGTTTTCAACTATGCACATTTTATACAGAGCAATGATCATAATCTCCATGGACATTCTGGTTAGGTGGATTTTCTTCATGCATCACTTTTCAGTGCCCCACATGGATGATAATATCAGTATGAATCATGACAGCATCAGATGTAATTTGTTTTTGCAAGACATTAACGAAGTAGGCTACTGGAAAAATATTGGCCGTTACACCCGTATTAACTAATATATTGCTGACGCAGCTTCATATAGAGGGAGAGTTTGTTCTGATTTTGAAAAGTGATTTTAGGAAAAACATATAATTTGTAACCTTCTACCATAAGTATTTTTGGAGTTTTTTTTAGAAAAATTCAATCGATATGTTTTATAATATCCCAAAGCAATAATCTTTTTAGGAAGCTTTTTGGAATAAATTTAATTTATAGGTTGTTTTTTCCCCATTTCAAAGTATGCTTCAAAAGCAATGCCAAACAGGCCCTGCATCATTCTAGTACATCTGATCAATGTGGATCTATAATACCTTTAAGGACCATGACAATTGGAATTGCATTTGCAGAAATGAAGCGGCAGGTAGGCGGAGGAAAAACATCCTCTCCGAATAATGGGATTGTCAATCGACAAAGGGAAAGGTTAAGATTTACTTCCCCAACCAAATGAAATACATGTATCTCTTTCAACCTTGGTTGCTAGAGAAAAAAAATATACTCCTATGATCTGCATCAATGTATGTATTTTTGGTGATACCTTTGCTTAAATAATACGAAGTAGCCCACCTAGCTATATTCACTTAATTAGCAAGAGGTGTAGCCGGTCCTTTGACCATATGGGTGTAAGTTTTTCTTTACCGATTTCACTTTTCCCGGACTAAGTTTGTGTATGTTATTGAGGGATTCTGAATATGCTAAAGAAATATGATGATGTGAGTTTGCACTTGTAGCGGTTAAATTCTTTTTTATACTAAGTGAAATTGGTAATGCTTTTACTATCTGTCTGTATGTCATGTCTTCAGCTAAAGTAGCTGAATTTCTTCAGATAGCTTTGAAGGATGGAAGATTAATGGTAAGCCCACTTTTGAATTTGCTTTTGTTGTTGTTTAGCCTCAAAGACTCCCTTTTATCTCTTGTGCTTCTGAATTTGCTTTGGCCTCTGCTTACAATGGATTTCGAATATATAGAAGGATTATCCCCAGCAGTTTGAGGTTGGGGATTTTCACAAATTAAAAAAAAACAAGAAAAACAACAGTGCATAGTTTTATTAATTATAACAGTTCAGTTACAGACAACCAACAGCGTTCATCTCTTACTTCTGAATAAAAGTGGCCAAGCGTTGAAGCATTTCCTTCGCAGCCTCACAGTGAGGATTGAAAATATGAAACACGTGCCCTTCATCCTCAGCTTCAAACTCCTCAACTTCCCCTTCAAATCCACTCTCCTTCAACGCCTCAACGTACATCTTCCCCCTCTCTCTCAGCTCATCCTTCCCGGCCAAACAAACCAACACCCTTCGACACCCGATGGTAGCCAAGCTCGGAGCTCCATGGGCAAACGGGTTCACGTGCGGGCTGTCTAACCCATCCGGGCACGACGGGTACACAAAGTCCCATATCCGGGAAGATACTCTACTCTCGTGACCCGTTTTAGGCTCCGACCCGATGGGTTCGGGTCCCCAGAAATAAGGCATCGCGAGAAACAAACCCGTCACTTTCACGCCGTTGGGCAGAATCTCTCTCCCGGCCCTCATGACAACGTTGTGAGCTATATTGCCGCCGGCGCTCTCGCCGCCGATGAAGATCCGGTCGAAGTTGCCGTAGTCCGCCAACCATGGATCGGGGCCGTGGGACTTATGAGAAGCGACCCATTGAAGGGCTGAGAAGCCGTCTTCATAGGCGGCGGGAAGGGGATATTTTGGGACTAACCGGTACTCAACCGATATAGCTAGAACTCTGGCCTGGGACGAGACGGAGTTCATGTAGCTGTGGTCGGCTGCTAAGAATGCGGAGCCGCCGCAGAAGCCGCCGCCGTGGAAGTAGAGGAGAATTGGGTGTTTTTGGGCTGTGCTGGTGTGGGGAGGGAGGTAGATGCGGGCGGAGACGCCGGTGGTCGGATCGAGGACGACGTCTTTGGATGAGACGCCGGTATGTGGGTCACCGAGCGACGGCGGAACCTGTGGAGGGTCGATGAGGCGTTCGACGGTGCCGTCTTTGTAGACGCGAACGAAGGGGAGGAATTCATGGGCTACGTCCTCGCGGGCGCTGGAAGCCATGAATGGAGATGGAGTAGAATCAAAGATGGTGAGAAGCGTAAGCGTTTGTTTCTAAGTACTTAATCTTCTTCTTCGATCCTTTTCAGCTGTCAATCTGATTGCCATAGACAGCGAGATTACCTACCAGTGTTGCAGCCGCCCGTCCAAGTAATTTGGTGGCAAGTCTTATTCTAACTATTAAAATTTAATTATTAAATTACCTTTATTTTCTAATTTCTTAAATAAAAATTGCCTAGGGAGGTACTCCAGACATCCTCATTATGGATGTGTCCATATATTTATCAATATATTATTAAATTTATCTATTTATACGAATGGATGAAATAAATGGTCATTATACAATCTAAGCGCGTGTAATATTATCTCTTAGCACTATTTTAATATATGTAATGTGAGGGTGGGAATAAATATAGTGGGAAAACTTAAGATGTGATTCTCTAAATACTTATTTACAATTTTTCCAGTTATTCTAACGTTAAAACCTGAGTAATTTTACATTAAAATATAAAATATAAATAATTATGATGGGTGTATCAATAATGGGCTGGCCTAAAAGGTCAGCGAAAGTCCAGGAAGGACGACCCAGTTAGAGGATGAGCCTAAAAATTGAAAGGCCCAGGACGGTCAACGTTGGCATTGATCAAACTGGCGGCCAATTTACTTGTGGATGGTCAACTTAACGTTGACCATCCTACGCACAGCATGTTGGGCCATTATAGGCTCTCCCACAGTGATGGGCCTATTCCATTCTGGCCCACAGCCCATCAGTTGATCGCCAGCCACTCTCCTTTTGTTCCACACGAATGCGTCTAACACGCAAACGATCAATTCAGACGTTGACCGTTTGCGCTCTACACATTGGGCTCACAGAAGCTTTTTTACAATAACGGGTCGGATCCATTTGGGCCTACGACTCATCAGACGGTCAACAACAGCTTTTCAAGCATCTTTCACGATCTCAATTTACAGTAAAATGGACATTGACAAGATTGGCGCCCTTCAAATAAGGAAGTCGCCATATCTTTCCAATTTCTTGCCAACCAAGGCATTCCAACGGTAATATGCTGAGAAGGAGAAAAACTGGTTTGGAAAGATGTTGGCCGCCTCACAAGAAAACAATCACGCCTACCTTGGCAATTGGCATCTGCCTCAGAAGGCAAGCCAGCCAAGGTTGAGAGAGGTGATCACGCCTTCCAAAGAATGAGGATCGCCCTTTCAGCCTTAAGAAAAATCCTAGGATCATCATCCAGGGCAGATTTTCTGGTACGCATTCAATCACACAGAAAAAACCCTAAGTGCTTTGAGAAGCGAGCTCTCTCTCTCTGCAGCCAGACTCTCAGAATCACAAACACAGGCAACTTTCAAGGCAACAAGCTTGCCTTCATGGCCGTTTACTGCCTTCCCACCCTCCAGATTTAAGAAAGGCATCGCGTCTCTCTTACATCTGGAAAAACACACTCTTTCCCTCTATCGCTTTACTCTCAAGCATTCCAATTTCTTTCTGCGGAAACTGTTTTACTAACTTGAGCGTCGGAGTGTTTTCGGTGGGATTAAATCCCGCCGACACGCTGACCTCCTGCTCTGTTTAATTGTGTGTAGGATCCAACTCAGGGAACGGAGCCGAAATCATAACGCAAGGATCGTCCGAATCTGTTCAAAGTTTGGATCCAAGGACGCATCAAATTACAGCAGTAAATATATTAAAATCACACCAATAAAAAATGGGAAGTAAGAAAGATGTCAATATCAGCCAAATAAAATGTCACTAAAGAAAAATAAGTTGGTTGTTTTGGATTAGAAGTAAGATATAAACCTAAAAAATGTTGATATTCCTCACTGTTATTTCTGGGACGGTTAATGTCGCTGTTAATCGGAGAGGCACTCCAAGGAGGCTAGGCGCGGTACAAAATAAACGCGGCCCGGATTAAAATCACTCCATGCGCACCTTTTCAAGTATTAACAGTCGTCTGTTGTAATTCTTCATACTTTTAATAATGGTAATCTTTTATGTAACAGAAATCTATCAAAATCAAAGTACATTTTGGAAGGAAGGCTCACATATCAGCGTGAGACTTTAAGAGGAAGTCTAAACAGTCACTGCCCGCGGCATCTCCATAGAAGGAAAATGATCCTCCTTCCTGACAGTTGAAGTTTAGAATAGCGCCTGCATCCATACAGGAAAGGAAGCGATATTCTCAGAGGGCGGGCATCCCGCCTCGCTACTTAAGGAAGACGACGGAGGCTTACAGTTATAAAAGGTCATGGAGACTCACTCTAAACGCATGCTCTATTCCATACTCAAATTAACAGAAGTTCACTAAGCTCTCAAGTATCAAATTACTCTGTCTCTCTTTTGCTTCTAGTTCCCAACGAACTTAGTACTCAGAGTAGCCGTTCTCTACGAGCAATTACTCATATTTACGGATCAGGGTCAATAGGCTTTACCTACTAAATGTGTAAAAAAATAAGGAAAGGAATGTGTTTGTTTCTACACATTCTAAAGCCGTAACCTCCTATTCAAGATCCAGAGGCGGGCCATCTACATATAATTTCTATAGACGGGGCCTTATCACATATGCCACTATATTCCCCGTGGCCCAGAGGTACTCATCGTACTTTCATAGTAATATCCTAAGGCATGTCAGGGATACTACCATCTAAAATATAAATTCGTGGTCCTGGTTTCATGATTCTTATTCTTTTAGGAAAAGTCCATCAAATTTCTTTCACAAAATTCTTATTTCGGAAGAACGAATCATAACATATTAAATTGTGACATTTTCTTCTTATATTTTATATTTTTTTATATTTTTTATGGGTTTAAATATTTATATGATTTCAAATATATACATAATTGAATATGATGCTTTAGTAGAATTAGGAATTCCTTACCACAAGGGGCCAAACACGACTTTAGAGTTTTCGGACGAATAACCCTTCACAAATGGTTTACAATAATATTTTTAAAAATATACAATTAAATATATACAATTATACATAATTTAGATGTCAATCAAGCAAAATGAAATCATACAAAAATATCAAAGCAGCTTGAGTGAACAATGCCCGCGCAGGTATTAGGGTCCAAATGTATAAATTCGGACACCAAATTGATAAATTAACATATTCATGGTACGAATAATAATATTCTAAAGTCAATTTATACAAAAATTTTAAATTAATCGATGAAAACAGTATGGGGCACGGAATTAGGATTTTGTGTCCGAAAATCGATCAAAACACGAAATTGGGCGTGAAATTCACATGTGCGTGCCCATATTATGGGTAACAATTATCTAAGGTCAAATCATGCATAACGGGTGAAAATGGTCCGGGCACAAGTTAGAATTTTCGGGTATAAAAATTCGCACAAATCTCACAAATTGAATATGAAATTGAAATATTTTCATACTTAGATCATAAGTAATACAAAATATAAATTTATTCAGATATTGGAACAAGGATACCTGAAAAAATTCGAACAAAAGTGTAAAAAAAAGAGAAAAGTATGGGTGCATTTGTCTCGATCCGATCTATCACTTCTCTAATTGGCTCGAAATCGGATCGGACTCAGGGACCTCGTTTTCCCTCCTTTCTCTAACCACCGGCCCCTCTCTCTCCTCTCCTTCCTCCCTGCTTTTGGTTCCCTGAATCCCCTTCCCCCTTTCCTACGTTGTTGTT
>JAOVVI020009852.1:0-13363 GCA_028571085.2 Nepenthes alata
CATTGACATCTAAAACTAAATATCATTTACGTGTATTGGATATTTATTGTTTATTGCTTCCGCTATATTTATCGGGGTCGAAACTTAATTGTATCACGTTAGCACAAAAAGTATTTTTTTCAAATAAAAACAAATCCGATTAATGCATGGCAAACAAATTAAAATTGAACTCACTGTTAAGGGACGGACCAACTTCAGTGTAACAAATAAAATGGACCCATAATATTTAAGAATTAATGATACAGCAATAGATAAAAGCGGACATGGTGCCATGCATCGTACGCATGTTGCAGCACAACTACAAGACACGGGCGTGGACCTCTCCCTTCACCAAGCTTCTTTAAGATTCGAGACGCACTAGCTCTGGTGGGGATATAGGGTGTCATTTATTGTAATTCAACCATGTTTAATATGTCTCTGAATTAAAGTTTTATTCAGATTATGGAAAACTCAAATGGGAATTTGAAAAAAGTAATCTATCACCGAAATCCTTCATGCCATAAACAAAGAAACCGGTGAAGGGATATGAATATTCTTGAATTCAATGCCACTTCGGGCAAATAAAAAGAAACAAAAAGATTATCCAAATACTTAAAACCAAAAAATAAGAAAAAATATCTCTTTTCTATACTCAAAATTCAAATCATTTATTGTGCCCAAATGCCATAGTTAATAGGGAAGGTGGGGCTGTTATTATATCACAGAGGTATTGTCAAATCAACGCGGGACCTGAGGCTTAAAGGATGCGTATCTGTCGTGCCATCCCTTACCCTGTGCCAGCGAGATCACATATTTGCTCAGTTAGTATTACAGCCGGGCGGATATTTAGGGGTTAGTAGCTGAATAGGGTCTTTAGTCCCAAGGAACACGGTCCCATCTGCTAAAGAGAACGTAGAGAAGAAGGTTATTTCTCTCTCGCTGCTTCCTCCCTGTCTCTGGCTTCCTTCCCGTTTCGCGTCTACATTTGTAAACTTTGTTCAATGCAGAATATGATCGTGTTGGTATTTCATTGACTGCTTCAGTTAATTGTTTTGTGTTGCCTCGATTTCCAGCACAGGGTGTTGGTTTCTGGAAACAGATGCCTATTTTAATATAATCGTGTATCTGAGGTTAATAAATTAATCAGACATTCAAACTTAATTAAGCGAGAAAGCTTACTTTACTCGTCTGAGATGCTTCTCAGAATATGTGGTAAAACGAAACCAGAAGAAAATCAAACCCAGCGCCTTCTGCATAGATCGAGACTCCTAGCCTGAGTGTTTTACTCATTTCGTATATGAAAGAATTGAATAAAATCATTAGAAAATATTTTTTTTCTTGTTTCTTTAGAAAATTTTCTCATAGGTAGACACAATATTTATTTTTATTTGTAAAGGTAGATAGATAGATAGATAGATGCTACTCATCTTAAATATGACTAAAGACTATATTTGTATAACCCTATTTTTATTTTTGTAAAATAATAGATATCTCACAAGTCACATCCTTGGTCCATCCGTATTGGATACAGTTGAAGCAATTAATCAATGCTTTGTGACCTGAGAAACGTGCCTTCTCATTTTAGGAAATAAATGGCACAAAAAAAAATGCAAAAATATAATGTAGAATTGGTCAATTTAGCTTACATCCATTATCAAAGCGAAAAAATTGTACAGGCAGAGGAATGCTACAACTTGGTCAATTTTTTTCCCTTTCAACCCTTTCGTAGAGCTATTTTACACCTTTTTATGCATTGCTATAGATCTTATTATAAATTTCCTACTTTCATTATTTGTGAAAAGGCCGTCTCGGTTCAATTTGCACAATAAAATTTTGACCCCGTCCAGGATTAGCGAAAGCAGTACAGAAAATAAATACTCAGTACACGTAAAGAATATTTATCTCTAAATGTAAGAACAATAATATGTATAAAACGTAAATGACAATAAGTAATAGTCAAAAAATATAATTTTTAGTGACGAAAACTCGATACTTTCGGTAATCGAGATGATGAGGCTTTCTCCGGTGGGCTCTAAAACTTTTGCAATGGTGTCTCAATTTTATTTTCCCAAAAACCTTAGGGTTGAAAGAGAAAGGGACATATATATAGAAGAACCCAAAAAGATTTAAAAATGAAGGAGCCATTAGACACATAAAGTGTCATGCCGCTCGAGGGCCACTCGAGCGCTCAACGGGCGCTGGCTAGGGTTCGGGTAAATGGCCAGCGCCGCTTGAGCAGTAGTCGGGTGCCCGCTGGGTTTCACTGTGAGTGAACCCAAGCGCTCGAGTGCCCGGTTCGGGAAAATGCGCCCTGCGGGTGCTCGGGCGCTCATCGAGCGCCCGGTGTGGGAGCTGCCCCTAGATGGCGCCTAGGGTGCCCATCGGGCGCCCTTCCTGGGTCATGGGGGAAACAAAGCGATAGGAAGACGTGAACTATGAGATTTGACGATGACAACCTTCGGACATGACGGATGAAAATCTTCTAGGCCGATATGTTGTCGCAGATACCGAACGAACTGACAAGAGACTAAGTAAATAACCCAGCACGGTCACGGAATATGCCAACTAAGAATATATCTAACAAAGATCATTCCAGGACAGCTTTGACCTTCTCTTGATCCATGTGAATCCCTATAAAGGTCAAAATAAGACCTAGAAAAGCTAGCCAATTAATAATAAAAGATCACCTTTTGAGATTCACATAAAATTTTCACCTCTCAAAGTGGTTGAAACAGCCTTTAATTGTTCATTATGTTCACTCTTGCCATGACTATAAATAAGAATAATATCAAAATGTACAACTTATTGACTAACGAAAGGATGGAGGACTTGATTAATTACCCACAAGAAAGCACCTAGCACATTGGTGAAACCAACTGGCATAACAAGCCATTCACACAAACCTTCTCTTGTTTTAAAAGCAATCTTCCATTCATCTCCCTATTTAACTCGAATTTGGTGATACCCACTTGAATCAATCTTAGAGAATACTTTTTCACCCACAAGCATGTCAAAAATATCATCAATCCGTGGAATAGAAAATCAATATTTGATTGTAATATGATTAACAGATTACAATCTTTGTCCATTCTATATAACTAGAGATGACAAGGATGGAATTGCACATAGGCTCATGCTTTCCCAGATGTACCCCTACCTTAACAAGTTAACCACATGTCAATGTAACTCTTCATGATCTTTCAGATTCATTTGATAGCAAGCCTTGTTAGGAAAATTTGACCCAGGATGAAGTTGATTTGATGTTGTGTATCCATTAAAGTGGAAGCCCATTAGGATGCACCTCGGGTATGACACCCCAATTTTTTTCAAAAGTTGTTCTTAGCTACCGTGGAGTATTAATGGCCTTCTCTATTTCTTTGGCCACAAGAAAATAAACAAATCCCATTCTTTTCACTTTCATTAACGAATTTTGGCATCAAAATAAAATTCTACCCTCATCCCGAAAGGATTTTGGAAATATTCCTACTTAACATGGTAAGAAAATAATCTAAAGATATTCTTACGGCCATCATGTATGAAACCCTATCATATTATTATAGCCTCCCTAAAAGGAATCATGTCATACCATATTTTATCTTGATAATTTTAAGCAATAGAGAATGATACCAAGCAACGTTTAAAAACCTTTACAGCATTACTCTTTTTGAACCACACAATCTTATGACCTTGGATGTAGCACAGTTGAAGCTTGAGTTTATCCACCATTTCTAGCAAAGCAATCTTTTTTGCATCTCCCTCCATCCATCACAGCGGCAAATACCTTGGCAAGGTTGCACTGAGCTTTGAAAATATTGGAATAGAGGAAATTTTCCTCTAATTCGACCATGGAGGTGGACAGAACCTCTTTTCTCCTTTATCCAGTTCAACTTCCACTTGCTCAATCTCCTCTTCTCCATCAAATATTGGTTGCCTGGGGCCATTAAGGTCTTCAAGGGCCTCACCATGAACAAGGTTGATACAAGCATCTGCTTTCCTTTTTGGATAAGCATGGTACTAATAGCTAACTTAGCCACACTTGAGACAAATGTGAAGGTTGTTGGCACAAGTGAAATTATTTCCAACATGAGAATTATGGGTTGAGTTTGTACCTCTCAGGAAGCACATTGAGAAATAAGAATACCACCTCCACATGAGGATTTACCTTTTGAAGGGTAACAGTTTGTGTTTTCAACAAATTTCTTACCTACATGAGAGAGTCTAGCCTCCACTTTCAAGGCTAGTTAATATGTCTCATTAAGCCTCCATAACCGGTGCATCTCTACTAGGTTTATGAGTTTATAAAACTCTTTGGTATACTCCATTACACTCTTAGTATTTGACGGAGATTGTTAAATTGAGAAAAATTATCTGAGAAATCAATAGGAAATTTTCTTTAAGCCTAGATTTCATATTTTCTCGTGAAGAGATTTTAGGTTTTCCTTTGCAAAGTCTCATCTCGAGTTTTATCCCACCATGCTGAAGTATAAGGACAAAGCTTTGTAGCAACAGGCTTCACACGTTAGTTGTTAACAATTTCCTTGTAATTGAAGAATTTTTCAATGGCACTAACCATTAAATAAATTCTTTGGGTTAAAGGCAAGCTTATAACTTTGACAAGTCGATCTTTATAGTGTCAAAATTACAATGATGGGTCTTTTCTAAATACCTTCATAAGTTGGTAAAAAGATCATTGCCTGTTTTATCACTAAAAGATCCACGAGTTGAGCCACTATGCCCACTACGAGTCTCTTAGTGTTCAAGGTGTAAGGTTAGTTATTCAACTTGTCTTTAGGATGCCTGAAGTTCATCATCCTTCTCATTCCTTCTTGTTTGGTTGCTATGTCTTTCATTACCTCCACGCATTAACATGAATGTGCGCTGATACTAAATGATGAGGAACCAAGTAAGAGCGAGGAAAATTTGACGAGTGCAAACACAAACTCAAAACAAAAGAAGAAAGGAAGTCAGCTTCAAGTTTCTAAGTATATAAACAGATTTTTGTCCAAGCCTCACACAAGAATAAATACAAGATAACACACCAAATATGAAAGTCTAGCATGCCATTGCCAACACATCCCTTGATGAAATATCTTCCCAATTAGGAAGTCTTTCCACCAGTAAGACAACTACCTATTAAATGAGACACATATTACCAACACCAAACGGCAACTGTCCACCAAAGAAGGACAATACCTAAATATCTTCCCAAGAGAGTTGGCTGGCCGAGAGACTTGTCATTCAATTCCAAGAGCCAGGAGACACTTCCTCATCTCTCCAACAAGAAACTATATTGTTTTGGATTTTTTAACCAATTAGCACAAAACTATCCAAGTTCAATTAGAAATAAATTTTTTGTTTAGTAAATTGCAAAAGGAGCCAAAACGTGTTCTTAGCATATCCCAACATGTTCAACTTAAACAAATAAATCTGAATGTGTCAAATCATATTTTGCTTCGAATGTTTCAAACATGCCATCAACATGTCTAAATTAACTAAAAAAATTTGAACATGATCAAGCATGTTCTGAGAGGAAAGTTACTCGCTTGAGAATTTTCTTATCAACCAAATAATTGTAATTCAATAGATAGATTTCCATCCAGCCAAATGGAGCCTTTGTGGAAGAAAAGTGAGAATTCTAAAAATGTCCACGTGGCCTACAATGCTTATTAGAGAATTTCAAGGTTCTAAAATCTCTCCTTTATTATTCTGAGAGGAAAAAACTGTTGAAATGTAGTTATACAAAATACAACTAGGGGTTTCCATGAAATTACATAGCAATGAGTTCCATAATTTCCATCCTTGATAACTAAGCGTGATCATATTTTAATCCACTGAATTCACTTTATACAGTTTACACGTAAGAAAGAAACAATAAATAAAACAGAAGCAATACACAAAAAACAAAATTTGGTACAACAGCAATTCAGCATAGAAACTATTCTACGACAAACCTAGATAAGACTTTATTAAACAACAATGGCAGAAAATTTTCAAAAGTGATTTTTTTCTGCAAAAAAATTAGGCAGATAGGATTAAACTTGGTGATGGGAACAACAAACTTCTTCATGAAGCCATGAATTTCAGAAGAAAAAAGAATAAGATTACCTCTCCTCCATAAAATTCTGCAGGGATTAAGCTTAACTCATACAGGGAAGGGGAACTAGGGGAAAGAAGAAGAAGAAAAGGGGGGAAAGGGGTGAAGCAGAGAAGGGAATTGAGAAAAGGAGGAAGGAGAAGGAAAAATTACCGAGAGATAAGGAGAAATGCAATATCTTAATATCAAACAATTTATCAATAGTTAATCAGACAACAAAATTACAATTCTTATATAGGAACACCTTACTCCTAAGTTAAATAGGAATAAAAAATAATTCTCTAATTAACAATGACTTAAAAATAAATTCATAAATAATGTACAATATATCCTTTCATAGGCATGACGGGGACTACCAACATTACAAAAGATTAGGAATCTAGGAGATATGACAAATATAGAAATAAATCATATCAAACAAGCAATCAAACTCAACAAATCTCCAAGATGTTCACATTGGGGTGGCTAAAAGACAGCCCCATCGAGTAAGAATCCTTAAATTAACGTTGTCAGTCTCCTAATCATAAGCTAAGTAGTTATGCAATCTTCCTTTGACATTTACGGGCATGTAAGTAGTGCTTGGAATTTGATTGCTCCATCAACTCCCCTATGGTGGGAGGAACTCAACTATGGAGAAGGTTGACGACTCCGATAAAACTCTAATACATTTGAATCTAATTGCTAGAATGTCTTTCTAAAAATCCAATCGTAATTTGAATTTGATCAACCACTCAATAAACAATGAAGTATTGAACCTCTCCATGTTTGGTCAACACAATATGCTTATATAGAATAGCGTAAATTTCATTTCCGTATGCTGGTAAGTTTTGTAATTAAATAGGAAAGGGTAAGGTTTCAATATTTGGCTCATCTAAGGGAACTATAAAAAGATCTTGTTGGCTGAAATTACATATATAAGCAATTATGTCATTGACCTCGAAATTTTAATGAAAATTAGAGATGCAATATTTATAATTTAGACATTTGATCCAACCCATTGTAAAATCTTAAATAGACCAACACTATGGACTTGTAATTTAGAAACGGGGACAGGTGGGCGCAGTTCTAGTTTAATTTGAATCATGATATAATCCCTAATATTAAATTCAACATGTCGTTTAAGCAAGTCGACTCAAAATTTATATAATATATTACTTTCAATTGTTTATTAATTTTGATATATAAGTCATTAAAGTATTGCGTGAATGCTTCAACCTACATTGCCATAGTCACATGTGGAAACATCAAGACAAGGTTTAAAGTTTTCTTAGATTTGTAGCCATGCACAACATTAAATAAATCATGCCATAAACCTATTCACATAGCCATTATATGCAAGGTGGGCAATAGGAAACATCAAATCCTAATTTCTAATATTTTCTTGAACCAAGCATCTTAGTAAGTTATCTAAACTACAGTTAACAATTTCAGTTGACCATTTGCTTTAAGGTTGTATGCAGTTAAAAACTTTAGTTTGGTGACAAAATTGACCGCAAAACGAATATCCTTATCAGATCTAATAGTTTTAGAAAAACAACACAATTTGATAAACTCAACAAAATATAGTCTCACAACTCAAGAAGCATCAAAAGTTTTATCAGAAGGGACCAAGGGGGTCATTTCAAAGAAACGACCTATAACAAAAAAAATCAAATTATGATTACTAGGAATATGCGGGAGTGCTAACACAAAGTCTATGCTCATATTATGCCAAGAATAACTATGAACAAGCAAGGGGCATAGAGGCTGTGTTTTGCTTCTTATACTTAGCTTGTTCGCCCGTTGGGCAGGCACCATCTTAGCCACATCTTTCTTTAAACTAGGTTAATGAAATTGCTGCTTAATCTCTTCTATTGTTGTAACGTTTCTAAAATGGCTAGATAAGAAGCAAGCATGAACATCTCAAACTATAAAATCTAAACCTGTCCTATTGATGTAATGTTTATTGGCAAGAAACAAATATTCATCCTAAATGCGGAAACCATCAGTGGTGTTGGGTTATTCACTCTTCCCAACTAGAAAGATATTACAAAAATTAGAACGAAAATCGTATTCTTCCTTGAGTCATTCAAACCAATAACCTTAACTTAAATGATTGATAATAAGGATACTCGACGACTTAAGACATCTATCGCTTAGTACTCAACTCCTTTCTTATATTTCAGTACAAAAGAATAAGCTTGTATTCAACCAAAAGGTCATACCTATGATTTAATTTCTTTTAGGAGTTAATAAAAAGAAAAGCCTCATGATAGAATGAAGGACATACTCTTGAGATAAGTAATGGCATCAATAGGTAAGGCTTGTATAGCTGCATATAACTCCTTATCATAATTAGGGTATTGTTACTTGGTATCATTTGTCTCACAATAATAGGCAATAGGATGGTACACTTAACTAAGAACTTAGCCTATATTTACACCTAATGCATCACATTTTACCTCAAATACCTTAGAAATGCTAGTGAGTTGCACGATTGAGGCTTCCATCTTTCTCTTTTTAATACTCTTAAAACCATCAAGAGGCCAAATAAATTCACCTTTTTTTATGCACTCGATGAGAGGAGCTATGATCTTATTATACCCTTTATTGAACTAACGATAGAAAGTGGCTAAACAAAGAAAGCTCCGAACATTGTTCATAGATTTGGATTCAAGCCAATTTATGATAATATGAATTTTTGCAAGGTCAATAAAAACTCTAGCAAAGAAGACTATAAAACAAAGAAAAGCAACCTTATTGAAAAGAAATCCTTAAGATTGGTTAGCACACTTTCCCAAGGGTGTGAGATGGCCAAGTATTACTCCTCGGTCTTACTACGAATAAGGATGTCATCAAAAGTATACCACCAGGAATTGCCTTGAAAAAGGTCATAAGGCCTACATTATGACCCTCATGAAGGTACTAGGGGCATCGGAGAGCCCAAAAAACATGACGAACCACTTATAAAGATCGTCCTTCATCTTAAAAGCTATCTTCTATGCATCCATTAGATGAATCTAATATGATAGTAACCACTCTTTAAATTAATCTTAGATAAGATCCTAACACCATAAGTGCCACATAATTGAAAATAATGCTATGACATTAAGTAGATTCAAGCAAGATCTATTAATAATTTTAGGAGAAAGCTTGTCATTAGGAATATTATGGCTCTTGATCATGCATACAATCTGGCTCGATACTATGAGTTAGTTACAAAGACACCATTTAAAAAAGTAAAGCAAATCGTCATTAGCATGCACTACCTTCACCATGAATCCTAAGTATGTTTTAGGACCTCCTCCACATAACATTTCCCGTGTGAGAGATAATAGAGATAAGGGAATCGAAGCTCGTAGAAGAAATTCTTAGGTGCAATATTTTAACAATAAACGCTTAGGAGACATTACTCCAAATTGTCACATTGAGGCCTTACTTATTAGAGAGTGAGATGAAGTGAACGAGGAGGAACCCTTCGAAGAAAAAGTTTATGAACCTAACTTGAAAGAATTTGACGGCTTTGGATGATAATGATGATACCTTTTTAGGTTATATTAGAACTATTTCCTTTAGCATAGGTTCTCATCTTTCCATATAGGACACACCACTATTAGGTGTTGTGAGATGTACCCTGACTTAAACCAAAGACGCTGATGACTTCTTTATGGCATCTTTCATTCCTAAATCAAGATTTATGGGAAAGCTTGTAAGCTTATTGTTGACAACAGTAGTTGCATTAATCCCAGCTCGGCTAATACTATTTTTGTCTTGGGTTGAAAGTTGTTTACTTCCTAATCCGCATAATTTTTATTGGATTGATACATCTTCCATTGTAGTTAAGTAATGTTATCTTATACCTATTCATTTCTTAGAATGCAAGGATTGTATCTAGTGTAATATCATTCCAACAAGTGTGGGTCATGTCATTTTAGGATGAGCTTTGTTGTATGACTTGATGAAACTATCGAAGGTCACTCTAACTTATACTCATTTATTTATAAGGGTAAGAAGATTTGTCTCTATCCTTTGCCCCAAAATTTATTTGCCACAACAAGGGAAAGGACCTGGTAGGATGAAAGGGTTGCAGACCATTAGTCCTATAAAGCCTGAGCATACGATTGTAGGTGAATGTCATGTTTACTGTAGTTATTCTAGTAGTCCCTTCAGACCCTCAAGTAGTGGTCCTTGAGGAAGGTTGTTAGACCCTTCACAACTCTATTGATGTCTTCCCTTACGACTTCCCAAATAACTTAATTCCTTTACATGACATTCAATATGCCATTGACTCTATCCTAAGTACATCACTTCTAAATTTAGCTCATTGTAGGATGAATGTCACTAATCATATTGAGCTCCAAAGATAAGTTAGGAAACTCTTTCACAAGGGATTCATTCGTGAGAGCCCAAGTCCATGAGTTGAGCCAATTCTTTTCACACCTAAGAGGGTATACTCTCCTATCTTCAACATTATCAAAAAATAGTTGAGCATTCCCAATTAACTTGTGGCTAACAAACAACACTCTCCTATCCTCAAACAAGTAGTACTATTCACAAAAATGATCCATATCTCAAAACTATTGAATAAAAACTCGAGGATTAAACAACCATTAAAAGTAAGGGGATCTAACTTGATATTTCTAAAGAGTTATTCTTCCTAATCCTATTTTCAATTATAATGTCGTGGCTTGCGGTCATATCTATGACGTACCCAGCCATCCTACCTATGACAGTCGTTTCTATCACGGACACGTCAGAATTACAAGAATTTAATGACTAAGATCCTTTTTCTAAAGTGGTAACTTGATTAACTGGGCCCAAATTTGTGTAATAGGTAGTAACTTAGTCAACTTGAATGGCCATGATGTGATTTTGCAATACTTATTGATTAATGGCCAATTGAGCTAGCTATTGAAGTTTCAAACTACTTAGGATCAATTTAGGTCAAATATGTTATGGAAAACAATACAACCACTATACTAGTGTATGCAACAATAACATAACTAATGTGGCTGAGATCAATAAATAGCTAAGCAATCAAATGAGTATACAAATACGAGCTAAATGTAAGAAAAAAATTCTCTCCTTTTTTATGAATTAATATGATTTAAATAATACATAAAATATTTTTAATACATTAAAATAATAAAGTAAAGACCAAGTTCGATGTTACTAGATATCTATCATAAAGGGTAGATTATCCGGAATATAAATGATGGGTTCATTAGCTCATAGGCCGCCCCAAAATCTGGCTGGCAGGGAGAAGAGACCTAGAAGCAGCACCCTAGCCAAAACTCCGCGAAACCCAAAACTCAAAGTTCGCAACAGTAAGCCCAAGCTGGTACAGCCCAAAATGACCCAGTGGTTTATGGGCCACTAAGGACAATCACGGGACAAGCCCGCAGACATAGTACAGTCAGCACTAGCTCAACAGACAAATCCAAATGACCACTGCCACCAGGTGGTCCCTCACACATGTAGGAGAATGATTCGCGGGTGATAATAGCCAGCTTGTTGCTATGAAGATCTCGACGGTTCAGAGCATTGATGGAAGGCACATGATGTGGGCCGCTCACAACTGCAAAGCCGTGGAGCCCAAGGCCGGCAGACCCATGCCCTCACTCTTATATGCATCCCTTCCTCCGCAAGAAAGGGGGCTTTTCCGAGGGGGATCCTTGTGGAGGCTTTTTCCCGGATCCTCTTTCAGATCCTTTTTCAAATTCCGCCATCTTGGGATCCACTAGATGGTCCTTTTTGGATCCTTCTCATGAAATCCCTCTAGAGCATCCGACAATCTAATCTCCGGTCGAATAATCAATCCCATCTCCAGAGAACCAGACGACCAAATTACGACTCTCTCTTTCTAAACCGCTCACCTATTGAGCGTACCTCTCTCTCAAAGCCAATTTCTGTCAAGTGCACCTCTCTCTCTTAAAGCCACTTTCAGTCGAGTACACCTCTCTCTCAAAGCCACTCCCCTGTGAGTGCACCTCTCCTCTAAGAAGCCACTCCGCCGCGAGTACACCCTCTCTAAGGCACTCTCCGATGAGTGCCCTAGCCAAGTGCATCCTATGGAGCTTTTCCCTCTAGTTCCAAAGCTGGTCCCTAGCTAAGTGTCTCCTATGGAACTCTGTCCTCCAGTTCCAAAGCTGCTACCTAGTCGAACGCATCCTACGGAGATCTGCTCTCTAATTTCGAAACTGCTCCCTAGCCAAGTGTACCAAATGGAACCTAGTCCTCTGCCAACACTCAATCCCCTCATCCATGCGTCTACGTATTATTTTCTTATTTTTCATTTCTCTCATCAAAGAAAGATTTTTAACTCAAGTGTTAGAAGACATATCGATGAGCGAGTCTCGTCATCCTCTAACCTATTATTTGTTAGTTGTGATGTACAGGATTCAGGTTTGAAGCAATGAAGATCGGACCCATTTCAGTTCAATCTATCGGGTGAGATTAAACGGCTCCCTAATTCATTTAATAATCTGGATCCATAGATGCATCATTGGATCCAGGCATGCATTACTGGCGCCGTCTACGGGAAGCGACTAAAAAGTCCAACCACAACATTCACAAAAGCAAGCATGGTGAACATTAAAGCACAAGCTAGCGCACCAGCTAAAGATGTCGTCTTCTATGGCGATGACCCCTCTGTGGGTAGTCATGGGGACGAACGATCGGCCCCTGATGTACGGGCCCTCGCTGCCTAGATGGACACCATGTCCAAACTGCTCCAGACCTTATACACTCACCTGAATGGACAACAACTAGGGGCTCCCTGCTCCATCAAGACTTCGACTTTCAAGAGGAGAAATCGAAGGAAGAGACACCCCACCAAGAAGACCCAGCGGACTGACAACTTTAAAGCTAGAGCGGCCACAAGCGATGGGCCTAGACGCGGCTGGAGGGCTGACAAAGTCATGGAGTGTGGGATAAAAGTCCAAAGCGGCGTAATCCATGCTACTCCCGCAACGATCGGAGGCCCCCTACCCAAGAAGAAGCCTCATGTAATGCCAACAGACACTCCATCGACTTGCGAAGGTCACCATTTGCGAGAGAGATTCGATTGTAGCCACTGTCTCACAAGATCAAGATGCCGAATCTAGAGCCTTGTGACGGAAGATCCGATCTGATGGACCATCTAGATCACTTTTGCACTCACTTTTGCACTCTACCAGGCTTCCACAGCCTCGACAACGACTAGCGCATAAAATAGACAACAGGCTGGTACACTATCATGGATGGTAGATTGTACAGACGAGGATACTTAGTCCCTTAAATGCAGTGTTTGATGCCAGAAGAAATTGACTA
>JAOVVI020009853.1:0-13362 GCA_028571085.2 Nepenthes alata
GTTGTGCAGGTCCAGGTTCATAGAGACGGAGACGGACCCTTCACCTGACGCCGCCGCGCGCTAAGGAATCCGAAGGCTCCCTAATCCGTACAGACACCGCGGACCCGGGACGCAACAAATAGTAATAATAATAACAATAATAAAACGTAATAATAATAATAATAATAATTATTATTATTATAATCAAACGTAATAATAATAATAATAAATGGGAGGAAATAACTATTCCCACATTTCATGTGGGAATATTTATTCCTGATTAAATTTGTAACTAAATGGAAGAATATCTATTCCCAAGGAATAAGGAGGGAATAGAACTTCTATTCCCTCCAACCAAACAGGGGGTAAAGATTCCAATCAGATTGATAACAAATTTAACAAAAACCTTTTTAATCAACTAAAACCCAATCTGAAAAGTAACCCAAGTCCACATGAAGATTGGAATATAATACAGTATCGAATTGAAGACATGATTTCATATTTAAGCAATAGTTGTAAGAAATTAGATTTAAGAAGGCTGAAACTGGCATACCAAATAGGAATCAAATTACCAGAATGCTTCTGAGGATAATATAGTTCATTGTTTTTCATGAAGCAAGTAGATTCCAATTAAAATATCAAGAGAAACATAACAAATGAATCAATTTGACCAATCTGTACAATGCAAATCCTATAAAGTAACCAGGACTAAGGCTATTAGTACCCAAAATTTCTTTTTATTAAAAAAAGCAAAAAAAAAAATGCAAAATGTAGCGAAATGACGTGGTGCAATCTAGAATCATTCGATTAGATTTCATTTTTATTTCATGGAAAATGTAGATCATGCAACGTCATTTTTAGACAATTTACAGATGTTTTCCTTTGTATGTATATAAATTTCGGATGGGCAAGTGTTTTAGATATCAAATGAGCATGGATTATGCCTAGTATTACATTTCTCTGATTAGGAAAAATCCATTGTATCCTTCATCAATTGGAAGTCATGGATGCCTATGCATTATGTTATCCTAAAAGAAGAATTTAATAATTAATGTCATTCCACTACATAAAGGATTCGATTGTTGGTCTTTACTTACAGATGTTTTGGATGTTATTCTATTGGTCATATTTCATATTATTTGTACTAAGCAACATATTAGAGTCTGGAATAATTTGAGAATTCTTCAACTACGATCAGGACAATCCAATTCCACACAATCACATTTTGGGAGAGATGGAAGTATCATATAAATAGGCCTTCACCTAGTATTTTGTTAATTTTATCTTATCATAGAAACAACCTCTTAACAATGGAAGGGCACAGCTGTGCACATTTGTCCCCTCCCTAAGTGCAATATGATAGTCCAATGCACAATGCCACCCTTTTTTATTCTGTTGATAGATTTTGCATAGCTATTGATATATCCATATATTATGGTGGTTCACCTTTTGCGGTGCTTTCTAATAATGTTTACTACTTACTACAAACAAAACAAAAGGAAAAAAAAACAACTCTAAGTCAAAGAGAAGATGCACATACTGTACTCGTCTCCTTCAGCTTGTCAAATGATTTTTCAATTATGTTCCCTTTTTTCGGAACAATTACTAACCCATCGTCTCTAACTTCATCATCATACTCCATAAAATCCTGAATAGGCAAAATCAATAATACAAGCTTTACATTAGAAATAATATCAACAAAATATGAGATTTATATTCTTTTGATTGCTGAAAAAAAAAAATTGCATTTCATCCAAACAGTGGATAGTGTCACCCTCATCAACAGATACATCTTGAAAGAACTCTTATACAATACTTTTCACAAATTTTTTACAATTTTATTAATAATGAGGTACCTCCCTCCAACACCATTTAGTACAAGAGAGTGGAGTAAAACCCATATACAATATCCCACCATAAGAGCACTGCATCATGTAAGCTCAAGTGAACATAATTGTTGCTCCAATTTTTTGCTGGGTTTAAGATATCAAGAGGCTATGGAAGGAAAATGTCCCACCTAAGTGTATGTATGATGAAGGTGAACATTAAAATAGCCCATGACTCAGTAGTTGGTCAGGGCTTTATGAATATGAATCTCAACGGATTGGATTTCTCAGACAGATTTAGACAGCTATATCTTGACTTGCAAGTTGCATCACCTCCCCAAATTTCTTTGTGGTGATTAACAGGGAATCATGACATGGTTATTTTTATGGCGAAAGGGGACTAAAACATTGTTGTTATCTGCAACATGTAAATGAATACTAAATTTCTTACCATCATCCTGGAAGAAGGGAACATTAGACCAATGAATGCAACAATGGATGTTGCCATTGTACAGGTGTCAAGAGAGGAACTGGATAGAAAGCTTGCATGGGATGCTGGCAATGAGCCTTATCTTCTAGGTGTGCCTACAATTAAGGGTGTTCTGTTGGAACCTTGTATGCCCCTCTATTGTGTTTGGGGACTGTATGCTAAGAAGTATAGACCTGGACATGGGATACAAACATGACACAACATGGATACGGAGATATGTAACTTTATGAAAAAATAGAACATGACCCTCTAGGGACACCTTAACAAAAACACATA
Source organism: Nepenthes alata (assembly GCA_028571085.2). Lineage (NCBI taxonomy): Eukaryota > Viridiplantae > Streptophyta > Magnoliopsida > Caryophyllales > Nepenthaceae > Nepenthes > Nepenthes alata. The sequence continues at coordinate 2,572 of JAOVVI020009853.1, forward strand.
GTTCCTTAATATTATGGGAATAAAATTGATAAAGCACAAGTATTTTACACAAAATAAGTCCTAAAAACCATTGCTTAAAATTTATTCGCATTGGTACAAGTTACAGCCATATGGATACATAATCTGTAAGCAGCGCAAGGTAAGATGGACTGCTCGACATCAGAATTTAATTCGTGCGTATCGATTGTGTTAGCCATTATGTATCTATATCAAATGTTGCGTATGTGGGAAAAAAAAATTTCTCATGATCACATTAAACTAAGTTATAAACTAAAATTTAACTCTCTTTTATTCTATATTTACTATTTGAAGAATGTAATAAATTTTATCAAAATTGAGGTTAATATATTCTTGGATCACTAAAACAAACTTCTGTTATTTGCATATCCTATAATTCTACAAGACAAGGATTTAAGCTTTTTAAGAAGAGTTGAATTTATTAAAGAAAAAATGGAGTTAGGCTTCTAAGAAGGGAAGCAAAGAAAAAACTTTGATTGATATATATTAGTTGATATATTGTAACATGTTATCGATATGAAAGTATCACAATAATATTCTCGTATCGAAAAACACTAGTAACAGGAGCTTCTAATAGCCATGTATATCGATCAATATTGTCATCTATGCTCAGATCCATACGTTGCAAATGGCATATTTCTACTCCCTTTCTCTATTTTTCTTAGTTAGGAAATAACAGGTACCAAAATTGTTTTTAAATATCTTGGCCTCTAATTTTAGTTGGAATAACTTTAAGCCACCACAAGTGCTATCTCTATGTATTTTTCTTAAGTGATTGATTTGAATAGCAAGTTCTCTCAAATAAATAGAGTATATTATTTTTGCTAATCAACAAAAAAAATTTGTTATGATACATTGTTCTACAGATTTTTGAAAAAGAGCCAAACTAGCAAGTCTGAAAGTGTCCTAGCATGTCCAAATTGAATTATTCCAAGCGTGTCTAAGCATGTCCGAAGGGCGTCCATATTGGATGTGTGCCTCATGCAGAAATGCTACTCCTGGAAGAAGTGTTTGTGCTTCCTAACAATGGACTATCTCTCTCCATCTTTATTTGACTTTTTAAAGGCACTCCCTCACCCCTAAATAAACTCACCCTTCTTTCCTATAATGTGGGGAAAGCTATATGGATTTTTCATTGCCATTAGATAATGAATATAGGTCTCACAAGACCAAACTACTTCAAATGTATTTCTAGCATTTTTATCTTCTCTTGGCACCAACTTAAATTTCCCCAATTTATATAATTACAAATCTTACCCCTCCTTGTGTGACTATGTATTCAGCTTGACATTACTGTTATCTTTGCCACTGCTATTTTTCGAACATGTTGGTACTTAGCCATTTAGCACTTCACTCTAAACAGCATAGCTGATCTAATAACCACATTCGCTGCTTAGCATTCCATTCTACATAGCACGTTGGCCTAATACATCTTTTTTATTTTGCTTAACTTCAAGTTTGCACCTATTCTCTGATAACACAGAATCCTAAAGCATTTCCACTTCATCCAACATGCTTTAATTTTATGGAATACTACCATCAACAATGGAAAATGAAAAGAAAAGCAAGCAGCAATAGCCAAAAGAGAAATGTATCATTAAATACTGGTTGACCAAGTATAAAAACCAAATGTTTAAAAGATACCTCATTTTCAGACTTATTAGCACTTCTTTTAACTCTTTTTTCAAGTTCCACGAGCTCACTCCTTAAGACTTCAAATCGCTGAAACTCGTTCGAATTTGACTTTCCATCATCAACCTTTGCAGTAGCAGACTGTTCAAATGATCCATTTTCCTGCACCAGAACAGAACAATGGAGAAAATATTTTGCTTAAGGAAAGAAAAATGAATAACCATTAGAAAATAAACACACCAGAATAATAAAAGCAATATTTAAAGGGCTTTGGAATTTGAATACTCCTTTCAACCATTATCCTATGCTGACAGGTATCAATTAATCAGTAGTGTCTAGGCAAGTATCCAATTTTACTTGGGCTCTGTGATTCTTCCTAAGGAAATCTTAAAGGTGATTCAGGAATGTTCAGGAGATTCCTGTGGTCAGGAAATGAGGGGATGTTCAGGAGATTCCTGTGGTCAGGATATGATCCTATGCCTGAAAATTAGGGGCTTGGAATAGTGTTTACAGACAAATTACAGGAAGTAAACAAAGTATTGTATTTGTGGAATAGAGCTGCTTTTATGAAGCAATTTGTGGGAAGTTGCAAAAGAGAGGCCAGCAAATGGGTGAAACAGGTACATCACATATATCTCAAAAACTCTCCACTTTGGAATTACAAATGGGGAATTGATGCATTCCGTTAATGAAGAAAACAATGAAGCTGAGAAATTTGGTCCAAGAAGCAAGCTGAATTCATCTGGGATGTTCACCATTCAGTTAGCCCACATGATGTTGCTTGAGCATAGGTAAACAATGAGATGGCCTAGTGTGGTATATGGTAAATACCACATGCCAAATGACGCAAGGGCTAAGTGCAATAGTCCAATCCACATCCATAATGAGCCCAAAATTCCAACTCGATTTCAAGACTTAGATAAGTCTCATTTGATGCTTTTGGATATGGAGCCCGCTCAATTGGAGAACAAGTCAGCCCAAATTTGGTCCTACATCCACATAATTAATTCTCCAAATGAGGTGCCATTGGAATTATGCTGAGACGTAGGTTCACCATGAGAGCTATGGCTAGTTAACAGAAACCTCAAAAGCACTGACACTTGCACCTAGGCTAGTATGTCAAAATATTTAGTATTCTTTTTTATTTTTGACTCCAACACACTTTGACACATTTTGAGCATATTAAGCCATTTTGTAGTTTTCTAAAAAATGATATTCTCAATATAAACTAAAATACTGGTGCTATTTGATAATTCAGATATAATTAAGAACCTAACCTCTCATTCTCTTCTTTTTTCATCATATGAGATATCTTACAGCACCAACTCCTTTATATGAGCTCACTGGTATATTGATTCTTCCTGTTAATTTTTTAGATGATGAAACAATAAATATACATTTTTATTGATAATTTAATATAAAGTAATATTGTTTATAATTTATATTCTCATATCTATCAATATTATGAATTTTAATTAACGTGTCCCCCAATATATTATATCATTATTTAAGAAAAATGCCGTGTTAGTATCATGTTGTGTTGGGTTGTGTCATGTCTTGTACATGTCTCATGCCAGTGTCCATGCTGCTTAGATAAAAACTAGACCAGAATTCATTTATGGTGCATGAATTGGGTTATTACTATTCTTGGAATTGTTTTTTGCTATTTTTTATTTTCCCCATGCTTTAGCTTTAAATTTTTCCATGTCCCATGCTTGGAGGATTGTTTCAAAGTAGCATATAAAAGGGTATCCATAGCACTCATTGAGGCATGCAAGATTTTGAGTATATGAATGAAGATTTAAGCCTTTGTGCTTATTTATCTGATTTTTGTATCTCCTAGTGTATTCCTTAAGTAATGAGCTTCTTTATTCAGTATCTCAAAAAGTGGTAAGTTGAGTGATTAGTTTTTGTATCTCCTTCGACTGGTGAGCATTTATCCTTTGTGTGTAGTGTGTTCCATCGGTATCACAAAACACAGCTTCAATTCTTGGATAATCATGCCAAGGTGGCTGCCTATTAAGGAAAGTCAAACAAGGTTTGCGGTGGTCACTGGTCTCAAATGCTCATATTGAAAAAATGCAGAACAGCTGAAGAGTCCCATAAGCATCTCCTTTTGACTGTTGCAACTAAAAAGGTGTGGAGCTTCATGTCAACATGGTTATGTCATAGCAAGCTAAATAGAATGTTACAAGATGAACCTTTGGATAGGAAGGACAAAGGGAAGGAAGTCACAAAAAGACCGGTTTAAGGATTTTTTCTTTTTTTTTTTGTACTGACAGTTATGGCATTTGGAAGGAGATGAAAGAAAGACTTTGAACGATAAGGAAATGGATTATAAAGCTAAGAATATCAAGAGAATTCCACAAATTAGTTACAAGGTTATGGAGTGGCCAGTAAATGAGGCTTCATGCATTGATAGTTCTGGGGAGAATCAAATATATGTCGTTTTACCATACAATATAATAAGGGTATGTTCATAACTTGAACCTATGATCTTTTAAGCCATAAGCAACCTTACATTGCAACAATGCTCACCCTTTTATTCTATCTATAACTTTTTTTTATTTGGTGAGGAAAAAGAATATATCTATTCTAAACCAAATATCCACTGCAATGTTATACTTGGGCTTGCAAACTTATTGCATTTAGAGTTAATTTTAATTTTTATATTTGTTTTGGCTATGGCTTACTGGCCTAGCTTTAGCCTTACATATATTTTGTTAGTAATAAAGCTTTTACATTAACCAAGAACAAAGACTATGAAGTTTGAACTGGTCAAGATTCAAGGAAAGAGTCACCAATGTACAAAACTCTGAGTACAGTAAACAATTTAAGGAAGGACTCAAGTGCAAATGTGAATCAGCCACAAGGCATAAGGAAAGGATAGCGAGAAATATAAGAGATCATAACTAAAGAATAGGAAACTTAAAAAAGAATAGAAATGGGAAAGGCAATGCAACTTCATGACTAGCTCAGACAGTAGTTGGAAGATCCTTCTCCATCACAAGCAGCTGCAGTGACCTTTTTAAAAAATGGACGAAAACCCTTCCTCACTTCCCAATGCATAAATAATTGTCTTTTTTCCACCAAGATTAGATTGGTCTATAAAGCGCCTTTAAGATAATCACATCTGTGTTAAGTAGTTCCATAGCCATGTCATACAACAACGGTATGATTTATCTAGAGATGTAATGTAACTTGGACGAAGGAATAGGTTTTATAATGATTGATATACAAGAGAAAGTATGCGAGGCACCAATGAAAGGAACAATGCAAGGGATACATTTGAGGTGATTTAATCATGTGCCTCATAAGCCATATAGTGCACTTGTGAGGAGATGTAACATGCTAATTATAAAAGTGGTATCAATAGACAGAAGAAAAGTAGAAGACACTATCAAGCATGATTTTTCGTATCTGGAGCTAGCATAACAGAAGAAATGACCTGCAACAGAGTTGAACAGCATTTGGTTTAGTTTGATTTTGACGCAACTCATAGGTAGATTTGTCAAACTTTGCAAATTTGATGGTAGCAAAGTAAATTATAGTATCAGCAAAATTTGCAAAGGTTAGGTTATCAGCGCATGATTAACCCTGTCATATTTGAACCTAAGCCAAATACATTTTCCAATATTTAGATATTATTAGAAAATGTAAATCAGTTGAAAACACAGAAAATTGGGAAAGAATTAGAAATTTTGACACAACAAACACCTGTGATGTGACATGATTTATTAGGCTCAGTAAACACATTTATCAAATTTTCCAGACACCAAGTGACACAATAAACCCACTTAATATAAATATTAAATTAAAAGGGCAGAACAGCATGACGCTCCATATTGTGGGGTTCATAAAGAGTTAAATGTACTCAAATTTACCGCAATATTGCAAGGAGGTTGTTTCCATGGTGCAACTTGTGACCTCCAAATGACAATGGAGTAATTTTACCACTTCTCCAAGGATCTATAACTAATAAAGGCATTGAAAAGCCAATCGTACTGAGTGTAATGGCATTACAATTTGTGTATATTCTTATTAATTTATATTGTCAAAAAATGTTTACATATATCATCCTCTATCTTACTTTTAGTTGCATGATAAAAATCCTAGATTAGATCAACAAATTACTATCACAGTGATAACATGTTTAGGAGATTTAATTGCTTATAAACTCTAATTATAAAATATTCTTGATTATAAGATCACTAGATATGATATTAATATTCCGATTAGAACGAAACACATTATTCCAATTCCTAACCCCTTAAAGGGGTTGACTAAACTCATGGTCACATGTGGATGGTAGATGTGCATGTGTTCATTAGAGAATATCATTGAATTGATATGATCGAGACATTCTTGGATAGAAGTTTTGCTTATATGTCAAACATAATAGTTGTTTAAAAGATCCTTAAACTTGAGATTGCCTTGGTATCTCATGGCAAATAATTATACTTCGATACACCAATAAATGACCATGAGCTGAATATATTCAGGCAATTATTTGTTAAAATGAAAAGCATACGTTTTATTGAATTGAGGATAAATAAATCCTTGGCCAAGGTAGAATACAAAAAAGAAAGGAATTTCATATTTTCTTAATTGAATCGTTCATTCACAATAAGAAAATATATGAACAAATATTTTAGAGGTTGAAACTTTTTCTACAGCCCAAGTTTATTCAAGGCATAGGATGATAGTTGAATTTTAATTGCTCAGTAACTTTTATGGAAAGATTATATGAATTGACAATTTTTAATTTACTAAATCTGACCAATTATAACATACTGCTAGGTGTCATTTATGATTTGTAATAGTTAATTTTTATTATGAATAATTAATTGAAATAGGAATTAAAATATTTCAGTTCAATTACTATTAAAATGTGTTTCAATTGGTTAAATGAGACTTAACATTTGGTACTATCGGTTTAGTATTGAACAAAGTGTTACAGACTTGTTGTTTTAGGAAAGTATGGGTAATTGTTACCTATGTTTGAGCCATAGGAAAGTAAAGGTGGACAGATTAGGACCAGTGGCCTGGAGTCTGGAGTGGCATACAGTTGGACCATTTGGGATAAGAAAGAACCTTGGTTGTAGCCATGGAATAGGCCAGCCCAAGTTCTCTCTTTCCATATTCTACATGCAGGCACAAAGGAAAGGGGGGCAGCCAGTCCCTCACAAAAAGGAGGGATAGTTTATGTCTCGCTCATTATTTGAGAGAGCTAAACAGCTCCAGTTATTATAGAGGGAGCCGAAGACTCCCTGATTATTCCCATAAATTGGAGGGAGCCAAATGGCCACCGCCTTATTTTTTCCCTCTTTACATCTTTCTTCCATAAATAGGAATAGGTGTGTGCCAAGTGTAGTACACATGTGTTTTTTTCCCACTCCCTTTTACCTCATTTTTCTTCCTCCTTATAGGGGTGTTGGAACATTGAGGTGCCTCATTTTTCTTCTCCAATTTGTAGGAGTATTGGAACAAGTAAACAATGCAATGCACAAAATATTCCAAGTAAAGCAGATTTTTTTTGGGTAAGTAAAAAACTTAATGATTTTTTTATTTGTGCATGTCATCCTTGCACGATGCTAATCTTCTCTGTATTGTTCTAACTTTATCGGATGTCTCCAAAGAGACAGAGTCACAGATTGTCAATCAAATAAATGCTAGCACATATGCATAATGATTTAGATTTGCTTGAAAATACAAGTCACTAGAGATACTAGTATGCACATCAATGAAAACAAACATTTGTACAATTTATTTCTTTACTATGAAAGGTATATTTCCCTTCAACTTATTCGTTTCATGAACATATTAAAAGGATTGATTTTTACAACATGTAAATATAAGATTGAACTTCTAAATATTCTATTGTTGTTTTACCAATTAAAAGAATATCCGAGAAATATATTTTTACATTGTGTTTTGCACAATGATTTCCTTATAGGTACACCCTCAATTCATCAATAGCCTTGGTGACAAATTCAATGCGATATGCATAGCTTGGAATTTTCATGCTTACAGATGATGTTAGTTCAAGGCTCATGTCCTAAAAGGGAGAAGGTGAGCTAATTAGAACTCCAGATTTCAGATTTTAAGCATTTATTGTGACTGAAAGAAGGAAGTTTTTAGCTTGAGTATCAAATTAACATTCATTCCCACACGGTAATGGGATATCAAGCAGCTTCTACTCCCATGCAATTGTTTTGTCAATAGAGAGAAAGAGAGAGAGAAGAAGAAAAATCTATAAAAATAACATAAGGAAAGGAAAACTCTGTCAATTAACTAACAGCATTCAAATATCAGCACCCAGGTGTATGATCGTGTCAACACAGTATCGCAGTGGTAACATGCTTATGTCTCATAACAGTAAACATTTGGAGTCATCCACAAAGAGAGTAGAGAAAAGTGTTTACAGTTTTATCAAGAGCTTTTGAAGACCCTTGCTCAGGCTTCTTCATTGAAGGACGCACTAAGAAGCTCCACAAACCACGAGATTTACCTAAGGCCCTGAAATGCATGTGTAAAAATCGGTCAAGACATTCACCAAATTTACGAGTAGCTTCCAACTCAGACCTATTTGCAAAAATCACACACATGTTGTTCTTGTCCATTTTGCCAGCACCACTAGTTCTGTACTTGGCCTTCAGGTACTTTGTTTGCTCATTAGTGGAGGGTGGAGGTTGGCTATCATCAGTTCCCTAGTTGAGAAGAACATATAGCATAATAGACAGGTGAGACAGAATAAAAAAAGCCTATAGCAAGAAAGATCAAAGAGATTGAAATTGGGCTAAATAAATTAGGATGGACAAAGTGGTAGCTGGCATCATTTACAGAAACCAGTTGTGTATATCATACAAGAAAACCAAGAATGAAATACATTAGAATGATTCCCTGTCCAGTAGGCAGACACCACAAACAAGTTAGATCAATGAAAAGAGTAGGAGCACTTAAGCATGACATATAGTGCTGTACAATAAGTGAAATGTAGACCCATAATTTTATGTCAGTTGATGATCAGTTCAGACTTCAAACCAATCAGCAGCTCAAACGTCCTGCTGATTTTATCCCTGTAATGAATTCTATTACTTGCCATATTGTATTCAATCTCTTATAGGAACAACTAAACTTGGTGAAGTGAAGGAGAAAGGGGTAGAAGCAACATCACTTAATAACCAAAACTGTGAGCAAGGTGAATAACCCCAGATAATCTGAACAAATTACCTTTATAAAGTAACAAGAGATAGAGTAAATCACAATAATTGGGATTACCTATCACTAATTAGGTTACCTATTACTTGGTGAAGTGACGAGGAGTAGGAGAAAGGGGTGGAAGCAACATCAATCAATAACCAAAAAGGTGAGCAAGGTGAAGGACCCCAGATAATTTGAACAAATTACCTTTATGAAGTAACGAGAGATAGAGTAAATCAAAATAATTGGGAATATCTATCACCAAATCATACTTGTTAGAGAATATTAGGTTACGATATTTGTTCAGCTTAATTCACGATTTCCTCTATCCAAATATTCAAAATAATATATGGGTTAGTTCTAGGAAGAATATTCTTTGGACTACATACCTTGTCTTAGATTTCCATAGTCTATATATGCATGCCTTGTACTTCATTTTGATTCATTAGTCAATTCAATCTGATCACCCTTACTCTTAATATGGTAACAGAGTCTTCCTTTGTTTGATCAATCACATAAAATAATCTTTCGCTGCTACGAGTAACTAGCATTTTGGTATTGCTAGCTGGATCTCACCCCAATCACCCTTTTTGTTCCGTGTGCTCTGTTTCTCATTTCTACTTGTAGCTTTTTATCACCCCATGTTTGTGCAAGGACCTAGTATATTTTGGAAGATTTCTCATGTAATATATCAAGCAAATACGTGAAGGATAAATGTAACAATACATGAACACTTACAAAAGAAAATTAGTTTGTGAACAGTGCCAGCAATAATGTGTGTGAACATTCCCATAAACAGCGCCCTAGTGTCATGGTCCGATTTTTATAACTACAAAACCATACAACGCATCCATTCCAAATGGGAGCCAGACACCAACCATGTTAACCCTCGAACGTGTGTAAGTGTGAGGGTTGATCCCAAAAAGCAATCATGAGAAAGCACATGGCATCAAAAATATCAAACACATGTAAGTTGCTAATTAAAAGTGCAAAAATTCGAACAAGCAATCAATAGCAACTAGAAACAATCGGATATAGAAGGAGATTTCTTGAATTCATTTACACATATAGAGGGTTTTCGGCTTTTGGTACTAATATATATTAAATTCTCAAATTTTCACAGTGAGGTAATGAAAACTGTAGCTAAAATTTAAACTAAATTCACTTAAATTCCTAAAAAATTTCAATGATATAAAAAAATTATATAAAAATTTAAATGACTTAAATTTGATTCTAACACTAACTAGGTTGTTGTTCTGTCTACTCTGCTTTCCTACTCTAAATTTTATGAGTGCTTGATATTATACACCCCATTGTTCATTGTAGGAGATTGCACACATCAATGTTCGTGTTTGTTTGATGTTGTTGCATTATGATTTCATTTATGGGAGATTGCATACCCCGATGTTCATTTGATAATGTTGGGTTCTTATTTATTTTGTAGATAGTTATGACTGTTCCTTTTGTTTGCTATATTCCAGTGTCCTGATCTGCTGATTTGATTTGTGTTCACAAATAATCATGGCATTCCTTCAAAAAAGAAGAGTATTGAGAACAGATATTTGCGTTGCCATATCTTCGATTACTAGAATCTGAATTAATTCTAAAGTCAAGCTAGTGTCTACAACTTTTCTTGAGTTTGGGGATATGCTTACAGTATATTTATTTCCAGATTTGTTTAGATTTTTTCACAATTTTTCACAGATTATATCCATGCTATTGGAAGAATATTATCCTTTAGCCTCAAACAAGTATTACTTCACTTAGTTCCCCCCCCCAAAAAAAAGGTTTAATGCCCTCGGGGATCCATTAAGAATCCCCAATTCATTTCATTTTCCGAAAAGACAAAGAAATGCTCACATTAACATTTTATCCCAACTACTAATTTATTCTATTTTCACACTCCCCACCCCCAATGAGAAACCCTTCCAAGATAAA